>JAAKBH010000673.1:0-152382 GCA_019776075.1 Amaranthus palmeri | reverse complement strand
GGGCAATAATAATATAGTGATTATTTTGTTTATATTTATGACCATACATTTTGACAACTGAGACAAAATTTATACAATTTTAAAACGGCAGGATTACTTAAAATGGCATGATTATTATATGGCATAAAATCAGCAGGATTATTTAAAACAACATGATTATTATATGGCAGAAATTTTCCATGATTTTGTTAATACTAAATAATATACTAAATAATAACAATACCTTTTTTGCAAAATTTGCAAAATCCAGCAATGATTATTATATTTAGTATACTAAATAATAATATACTAAATATAATACTAAATAATAATAATAACAAAATTTACTAAATTTGTAAAATTTGCAAAAATTTTACAATTTCGTTAATACTTTTTTGCAAATTTTGGTGTTAATATCCAACAATAACAATAACAATACCATAAATGAAGAATTGAAGAACTTGCAAAGTCAATGAAAGAGTTATTAATACTGCAGTATGCCAAAATGAAGAATTGAAGTGGTATGGAATAACAATACCATAACACTAACACATATTTCAAAAACTCATTACCCGGAAATTGGTAATTAATTAAATAACTATATCATTATTCTTGAATTAAGAAGAGGTATTTCAAACAAGAGGTGAAATAAAGAGGTGTTTCAAAACCTATAAACTCTTTATCAACAACCTATTTTGGGATTTTTATATTTAATTATTTTTTAATTACAATATATGTATGTAAATACTTTATTACGCGCCTTCATTTAATATTTTTGTTCGTCTAAAATTTTATTAGATATAAACGTATTAAAAAATCCGTGCATTGCACGGGTTTTTATCCTAATGAGTTATAAACTATGTGAATTGTAATATTTGGTAAGAGAAGATTGCATTGTATAATTCATTAATTTCTTCTAAGTAAGCAAGTTTTATCACCCAGATTTACGCATAAAAACGCAAAATCATGTCAATATAAATGAAATGTTTTATTAACATAATAAACTATTACAAAATTCTGAACAACTACTATACGCTGGACGTACAAAGTGTATTGATAAAAATATTAATTAAAGGTTTTTAAGTTACAAAACAGTCAGAGAAAGTGATGTGTACCAAAATCTGGCAAATCTGTGTTGCATTCAAAAGTATCTGGGAACTTCAATATGTTAACATATGATAAAATATTTACTGGCCTCATTTAAGAACAACTGTTGTGATAATTGACTTTTTTTCCATAGTTTGTTGCAATATGTACTGCCCAAAACATATTTATCAAAGATAACACTGTTCTCCTTTTTCCTTTTAACCTGTTTTTAGGTTTCTTTTACAATTTGAATAAAACGGTCTACTTGTTCTTCGTCGTTTAGTGGGTCTCAGTCGCAAAGTGGGCCGACCCAAATTGTTATGCGAGTCTCGTCCAAGTTTTTGTGTAAGAATTAATCGTCATCATACTCTCTACTAAAACAATCAAATATTTGACATGTGTCACTTCTACAAGGGTTGTTTTCCTGCCTAAAGCTACGTACATCAGATATTTATGGAAATAAAATTAATTAATTAATTTCTTTTCAATCTATAGTCATTTTGGTTAAACTAATGTAAGCAATGAATTTTCAAAGATTTTAAACTCCTTAAAAATATTTCCAAAATTTCAGTCAATTATATACTAATTAACTTAACAGTTAACATATATAATAAGAATTTTCCTTCAAATATTTCTTTCTTATATCATCATTATAATCATATTCATTAATAAAATTAGCATTTATTTCTAAGCTCTTTTTTCTTTATGAAAACTAATATTCTAACTTTTCAAATATAAATTTGAATCATCATACAATATATTAATTCAAAAACATTTTTGCCACTTGTCACTCTATATTAATTGATCGGCAATATATATATATATATATATATATATATATATATATATATATATATATATATATATATATATATATATATATATATATATATATATATATATATATATATATATATATATATATATATATATATATATATATATATATATATATATATATATATATATCAAAATACAAAATTTAGATAAATTAAACTATATAGGAGGCTATTTTTAATCTTATTCTACTCAAATAGAAATATTTCAAAAATGATTTTTATTATTTATATATAAAGAAGTTAAAATATATCTATGGGAGATATTGTCATATTCTTATCGATGTTGCATTACATTTCACTATTCAATGTCATTAGGTGACTCTCAGCCTCTCATCTAGACAGGCCCGTCTCTAACATTTTGGAGGCCCTAGGCCAATTAAAAAAAAATGAGGCCCCTAAAAAATTTATATAAAATATAAAAATTCATATAAAAAGTTTATCAATATAAAATTTCATGGAAATTTCAAAATAAAAAATAGTATCTCTGCTATTCTAAGGAGGTGAGAAGAAAATACATTATAACTTTTACGGATCATTCTAATACATATGTTGGATAAAAATAGCTGTTATCCAATCAAGTAAAATAATGAAATACTTCTATATTCCAAATTACACAAAAGAATTGATAAAAATATTGTATTACACAACAAAAAAAGAATTTGTACATTGAATGCCCATAGTATAAATTGGCATCTTCAAGCAACTCAAAACATAAACAAAACCAATTGAAGCATCAAAAAAAATTATTACTTATCAAAAACCTCAAAAATGAAAAAACCCTAGCACTGCTTACCAAGAATTGAAATCAAAAACTGACATTAAGAATTGAAAAAAAAACATTTATCCAAATCAAGAAATCAAGATGATAACATTCAAAAAATAGAAGACACAAATTCAGACTCAAATAAGAAATGACATCAAACTACACTGCTAACCACAGATGATCGCAGCACCAGTCACCAACAAGAAATAATCGATAACTTTGAATCACCAGCCAAGACGAACGGTTAAATAACTACATACACTCCGGGATTCTCAAGGTTTTTTTTTTGAATATTATGTTTGGGTATTGATAGAAAAAAACTAATTATGGTAATTGATAGAGCAATTTTGGAATTTATTGTTATACTTGAGAACTGGGAATTGGGAATTGATGGAGATTGAAGGACAGAGGGGTTAATTGAATTAAATTGGCCATACAAACCGTCATTCTTAGTTAAGCTAATTAAACCTAATTTATTTCATTTAATGCATTCAATTTGGCAGTATTGAGGCCCTTTACTATTTTTTTTATTTTTATAATGGGCCCTTTCTTAACTTGAATATCTGAATATTTGGTTTGGGCCCTGGGCGGTGGCCCCTTTGGCCTACCCTCAGGGTCGGGCTTGCATCTAGAATGGAGTTTGGAAGATCAGATGAATGCAATCTCGTATTGACGTATAAAACTATAATTTTTTGTTAAGTATATTTATTTTTTATAATTTTTTAAAATATATATTTACCATTATTAAGGCATGAATTATGCTTAAAGATATTAAAAAATATAACCGATATTATGCACACTTGATAAGGTTATCATCACATTTCATAAAAGTGTAAACTCAATTTTAGTTGTTATTTTCACGCGGTATACAAATAAAGTCAATCTAGTTTAGTTGTAATTTACTAGACATCATAATCATCATAAATTCTATTAAATTATGACAAGTGTCACAATTGTAAGAGTTCTTTTCCCGCCTAATTTGACTAACGTTATTTTACGTAGTTTTTAAAATTTAATTTAATTTCATTGTTTTGCTTAATTAATTCAACTCATATTTGATTTTGCCTCATACGTTTTTCCATTGATGCTTCTTTTCACTTCTACAATAGTCCTTAATAACCAATTTTTTTCTCTTATATTTTTCCAAATATTCTTATGATTTCGTGCTTAGCATGGGTATATACCTAGTATACACTAAATGTCCAACATTGCTAGTCTTGTTTTAAATGTATTTTATCAAAAAAAATAATTGATTTAAATCTATGAAATAAAATCAGTTTTTTTTTTCTTTTTCATGTAAACATATGAATCTATCATTATATTAAAAATTAAGAACAAAAAATAAAACATAGATAGCATATATATACTTCCTCCGTTCCATTTTACTTGCAACACTTTACGTTTTTGGAAGTTTCATATTACTATTTTTGGCAAAAATAATCTACTTATTTCATCGTCAATTTATTCCTACCACATATCACCATCAATCATACATCATTTCATTAATTATTTAATATACCTACAAGTCACAACCACTATATATTTATAATAAATTTTTTTATTTCTATTTCACATATCACCATCAATCATACATGATCCCTACTTTTACCATATTAATTTGACAGTCCTTAAATATTATGTCAAATCCAATAACGCAACTAAAATGAAACGGAGAAAGTATAATACAAAAAATCTTAGTGCCTTGTGATTGTAATACGTAAAGTTACATCCCATTGTCTATAATGGCGAAAAGAAGGAAACAGTAAGAAATATGCGTAGCAGACTTAAATTCAAAACATTAGAGTCCGCTAATAACTATAGCAGAGAATAATTTAATTTTCGTCCAAACTAATGATATCCAAAAATATTATTTATTAGATTTTGAACTTTTATTGTCAACTACAAATACAATCATAAATCACCCCATAAAAGAGTAGAAGAATTAACCTAAGGTTAACGTTTTAAACTGAGTATAGAATAAATTTTTGTTATTTTTATAATAAATAAAACTTGATATTATATTTAAGTGTTATTAGATGAAAGAAAAATAAAAAAGAAAGGTAAGTGATAAGGTAATGGGGAGAATTTGATGATTATATATGCATACATCTGGTAATAATATCTCCTCTTATATTGGCCTCTTTAATACACCAGTCATTGCCGCAACATTGAACGTTTCCACATTTCACACATGTTTTGTCTTCCGCATTGCCAACCATTACTTGAAGCATCACTACAAAATCCAAATTAAATCAGAGTTTATGTTTAATAAATTTGTCTAAATTGGGTCAGATTTTATAACATTGTTCAATATAAACGCTATTTTTTAGAAAAAAATAAAGGAAAATTTACCTAGAATAATTCAACTTATTCATGATTTTTCTATCATAATTTCACTTATTGATTAACCATGAATAATATCAACTTTAAGAGATATTTGCCTAGGGTAAACTTGGGTAACCCGATGACTTGCTATATTAGGTAATTCACCAAAAAAGTAAACTGAAAATTAATTTTAAATTAGAGAAAAAATTTTAAATTTTACATAAAAAAATTCTAAATAAGTAAAAAATATCATAATATTTATTGACATTTTTTTCGAAATTTTTTTAATATATTTTTTTTAAAAAAAATAAAACTTGTTATAGTAAGTCATCCGATCGTTGGGTTTACACTAGGAAATAAAAAAATTACGAATAAGTCTAGATTATTATAGGTTAATCTTCCAAAAATAAATGAGCTTACCTGCTGCAAGGATTACAAGAATAGCTAAAATTATCCTCTTGTAAGAAACTGCCATTGTCTCTCAAAATTGAAAACTCAAAACTAATATTGCTGAATATCTACCTCTGTTTTCTTTTTGATTTTTACTTTTTTTTTTTTGAGAATCATTAAACCTATCCTGTGTCTTTTTTTATTTGCTCTAGATGTTTAAAAAAAGCACTCCAACCCTATAATTGAGGAGGGGAAATAGGAGAAAGATTGAGTATTTTTCGCATTGACATTATTTATTTGCGATTATTTGCGATTATTATTACTCTTCATATTTACTATATAAGAAAATATAAAGAAATAAACGAAAAAAAATTAAGCCCACTCCAAATATTGCAGTATATATAATTATGGACTTTGATTTGGATTACAGAATGCTGAACATTTAGTGTATAATAATCCTATATATTATAATCATCAAGTACTACTAGGTAGTGGGACAAATCGTATCAATTTACTAAGTCCGTATACATCGCTAAAGCTACTAAAAGTAGTGGGACAAAACGTATTAATATACTAGGTCCAATAGGCATTAAAGTGAATTCCATACAAAGGAAAAGGGGGACCTAGACAGTGGCCAAAAGCCGACTCGGCGGTCCCCCTAGTTGAGCCATAGCCGAGTCGGCTTTTGGTCTCTGGAAATATGGGATTTGGTCAGTGACCAAACGCCGAGTCGGCGGTCCTTCATATGGACCCATCGCCGACTCGGCGATCTGGGTCAGAACTGACCGTTGCTTTTCTTCATGTTTTCTTTGTGTTTAATGCCATGGATACTCTTGATTATGCTCTTAATTCTGATAATATAATTGAGTTATAATGCATTTGAATGACCAAGATTAATGTCATTCAATTGCATTGATACCCATGATCATCATAATGATCCCATGATCATCAATATGATCATTATGATGATGATTATGAGCATAGGCTCCTCTTGTACTCTTTGAGTATAAATAGGTTCCTTTGGGTGATGAATTCTTTGCACCTAATCTCTGAATTCTCCTTCTATATTCTCTCTTTTGTTTGTTGCTTGTTCAAGAGAGTAATTAACTCTTGTTCTAGCTTTACATTGCTCATAGTTTCCAAACACATAGCTATTACGAAATACATCCTAAGTACTAAGGTTTTATTGTGTTGATTGTATCTCATTGTGAATTTCCAAACAACAACCCAAGTACCTTTGTGGGGGAAATATCACAAAAAGATAGTGAGCACACGCCTTCAACTCGTATCAAGTTTTCGGGTAACAGTTGTCGTTACACAAATATCTTCATAGTTTATTTGTTTTTTATCATCTTGTAATTTCAATATTGTCATCACACAAAGGGGTTTATACAAATTCCCGATTGTAATTTGTATCGAATTATTTAGTTCCCTAATAATCTTTTGTGATAATTATTCTCTTCATCGATGGCAACAATGAAGGATTTCACTTTTAACTTTGCTAAGTTAGAGAAATTTGTCGGCGTCGACTTTAGACGTTGGCAAAAGAAGATGATGTTTATGCTCACTACTTTGAACGTGGCTTATGTGATAAGCTCACCTAAGCCGGATGCTCCTAAGGAGGATGATCCGGAAACGGAGCTCCTTGAACAAAACCGCAAAAGATCCGAATGGGACAACGATGACTTTATTTGTCGTGGTCACATCCTCAATGGCATGCAAGATGCCTTGTTTGATATCTACCAATACCATGATTTCGCAAAGGAGTTGTGGGATGCCTTGGAAAACAAATACATGGCGGAGGATGCTAGCTCCAAGAAATTCCTAGTAAGTAATTTCAATTCGTATAAAATGGTAGAAGATCGCCCTATAATTGATCAATTTCATGAATTACAAAGGATGCATGCTAACCTTAAATTACATAAAATTGAAATTGATGAAGTGTTTCTTGTATCAAGTATAATAAACAAATTGCCTCCCTCATGGAGGGATGTTAGACATGCTCTTAAGCATAAAAGAGAGGAGATTACACTCTCCGATCTTCGACAACACATAATTGTCGAGTCTAGCATTCGGGTTCATGAGAACCGGAAGGATGATAATCCTAATGTTCCAACAATTAACATGGTTGGGGAAGGGAAACCACAATCCCGTCCCGGAGATAAGAGGAAGAGGAATGACTCTTCAAAGGGCAAAGCTACTATTCCCAATACCGAAAAGGTATGTTGGGAGTGTGGAAAACCCGGGCACCGAAGGAAGAATTGCTTTGTTTTGAAGAACAAGCAAAAGAAAGCCAAGGGGAGTGGTCAAGCTTCTACAAGCAAGGGACCATCCACTCAAGGTAATCTTGCAATTTTTTATGAAAATTCTAATATGAGTTTTTCAACTATATGAATACTAATATTAGTGGTTTGCAGGATGATTCTTTGGCTTGGTGGATCGATTCGGGGGCATCGAGACATGTGTGTAATTCTACGCAATGGTTCAAAACCTTTAACAAGGTTGTTGATGGGGAGCATCTCTACATGGGAAACAATGCACCTATCAAGGTCCAAGGAAAAGGGCAAGTTGAATTATTGTTTACTTCGGGGAATCTCTTAGTTTTAAGGGATGTGTATTTTACACCCGAAATAGGTAGAAACTTAGTCTCGGGTCCTATATTGAATCGGTTGGGCTACAAACTAGTGTATGAAGCCGATAGGTGTATTATCTCTAAGAATAATTTGTTTATTAGTAGGGCTTATCTATGTAATAGTTTATTTAAGTTGTCTCTAGATTTAAATAAAAATTCTATATATATGTAATGTTTTGGTTGATAATAACAATGATGATTTACATTACTTGTGGCATGTTAGACTAGGACATGTAAATTTTGATAAAATTTCTTTTATGTCTAAATTTTATGTCTAAACATGAACTCATTCCTATGTGCATTAAAATGTCTAAGAATTGCAAAACGTGCATGTTAAATAAGATCACTAGAACACCTTTTAAAAGTGTTGAACGAAAAACCGAAATATTGGAGTTAATCCATAGTGATCTTTGTTATTTTCATAGTACACCGTCTTTGGGAAATAAAAAGTATGTAATAACTTTTATCGATGATTTCTCAAAGTTTTGTTATGTATACCTTTTACATACAAAAGATGAGGCCCTTGACCATTTTAAGATTTACAAACAAGAAGTTGAATTACAAATTGGAAGTAAACTTAAAAGGTTAAGAACCGATAAAGGAGGTGAATATTATGATCCTAATTTCTTTAATTCAATGGGTATAATACATGAAACAACCGCCGGTTATGCACCACAATCTAATGGTGTGGCGGAGAGGAAAAATCGTACTCTACAAGAGATGGTTAATTCCATGTTATCCTACTCCGGTTTGAGTGATGGATTTTGGGGTGAAGCAATGTTGACGGCTTGTCACATTCTTAACCGAGTTCCAATGAGAACGAATAAGGAAACTCCTTATGAACTTTGGTATAAAAAGAAACCAAACTTAAGCTATCTTAAGGTTTGGGGTTGTAGGGCCATTGTAAGAGTGCCCGGCAACAAGAAAAAGAAGCTCGGTGAACGTGGGCTTGAGTGCATCTTTATAGGCTATGCTATTCATAGCAAAACCTATAGGTTCTATGTTATAGAACAAAATGACTATATATCAATTCATTCGATTATAGAGTCAAGAGATGCGATTTTTGATGAAAATAGATTTTCATCATTGAGTAGACAAAGAAATATACAAAGTTGTACCAATGAAATTGTTGATGATAGTCAACAAAGTTCACTTCTAGATGTTGATGAAAGTCAACAAATAGATGAACTAGATTTAGTTGATCCTATTCCTAAACGGAGTAAGAGACAACGTAAAGCGAACAGCTTTGTACCGGATTTCCAAGTATACTTGGTTGAAGGTGATAGAAGTGAAGTATCTTCTAGTGTCCATATTTATATAATGTGGAAGGTGACCCATTGACTTATAGCGATGCTATGGCATCACATGATAGCGCCTTTTGGAAGGAGGCTATTGATGATGAGATGCAATCCATCATGGGAAATAACACTTGGGTGTTAGTGGATCTTCCTCCGACTTGTAAACCAATTGGTTGCAAGTGGATTTTCAGAAAGAAAATGAAAATCGACGGTACTATTGATAAATTCAAAGCCCGTTTAGTGGCTCAAGGCTTTAGACAAAAGCACGGTATCGATCATTTCGATACATATGCACCGGTTGCAAGAATAACCACTATTCGGTTATTGGTAGCATTAGCTACGGTCTATCATCTAGAAATACATCAAATGGATGTTAAAACCGCATTTCTATATGGGGAATTACATGAGGAAGTTTATATGAAACAACCCGAGGGGTTTGTTTTGAAAGGACAAGAGCAAAAGGTGTGTAAACTTGTCAAGTCTTTATATGGACTTAAACAAGCACCTAAGCAATGGCATCAAAAATTTGATGAAACCATTTTGTCTTTTGGATTCAAGTTGAATCAAGCCGATAAGTGTGTATATAGCAAGTTTGATAGCCATGGTAATGGCGTTATCATTTGCCTATATGTTGATGACATGCTTATCTTTGGTACTTGTAAGGAACAAGTCCAAGAGATAAAAGATTTTTTGTCTAGATCCTTTCAGATGAAGGATATGGGGGAGAGTGATGTGATCTTAGGTATTAAGATCATAAGGCAAGGGAACCGTATTAAGTTAAGTCAAGCTCACTATGTTGAGAAGATACTTAAACGGTTTAATATGCTTGATAAAGCGCCGGTCTCTACTCCCGTGGAACCGGGTATGAAATTTGCAAAACATACCGGTCAACCAATTTCACAATTGGAATATTCAAAGGTCATAGGATCTTTGATGTATGCTATGACTAGTACAAGGCCTAACATAGCGTTTGCGGTGGGTAAACTTAGTAGATTTACTAGTAACCCGGGTCCCCATCATTGGATGGCGATAAGAAGAGTATTAAGATACTTGTTGCGTACCATGGATTATGGTATTGCGTATAGCGGAGAACCTCCTATTCTAGAAGGTTATTCCGATGCTAGTTGGATCACTAATGAAGAGGATAACTCTTCCACTAGTGGATGGGTGTTTGTTTTTGGGGGAGGTGCCATTTCTTGGTCCTCTAAGAAACAAACATGTATAGCCGACTCTACAATGTCAGCTGAGTTTATCGCTTTAGCTTCAGCAGCTAGTGAAGCAGAGTGGTTGAGGAATCTCATGTTTGAGATACCTTTATTACCTAAGCCAATTTCACCGGTGGCAATCCATGCGGATTGCATGACGGCTTTAGGTAGAGCGTATAGTCAAGTGTATAATGGTAAGTCTCGTCATATTGCTCTTAGGCATAGCCTAGTGCAAGGACTTATCATTAACGGGGTCATAACTTTTGACTATGTGAACACTAAGTTCAATGTGGCGGATTCGTTTACGAAAGCCATGAATAGAGACTCAATTGAGAAAGCCTCAGTTGAGATCGGTTTATGTCAGTAAAATCATTTGGGAAAGCCCAATTCACGCATGAGTAACATCGTGTCTGAATTCAATGAGGTAAAGTCCTCTTGGTTTTTGATAAAGCAACTTGTTATATGACCCATCGTTGCTTTGTACCGTGATGGAATAAGGTAGTCGTCTTGAAAATTCTCAAGATCAAGAGTTGAAGAGCTCTTGGTGTTATATCCACGTCACGGGGATATGTTTTATACGTACTGAGAACCTACCTATATAAGTTTGAAGTGTGGCCGCTTCAAGTAGTCAAGATTGGCATAATGACTATGATAAACTTATGAATAAGATACGGACACGGCCTTATAATGTGTCAAGTTAATAACTTTGTGTTATTTGTTTTGTGTGTACTACATCTTCAAGTGGTTGGAAGGGTCATTTGATTCAATTCCTTATGGAAATCAATTCTGGCTCGATCACTTGTTAAGTGTGTTGTACTAGGCGTTAATTCAATCCGTAGGGATATTAGCGTTGATGCATGAAATGTACTATGAGTTTTGGTAAATGAGAGGTTTATTATACCCAAAATGGGGGAGGATTGTTGAACATTTAGTGTATAATAATCCTATATATTATAATCATCAAGTACTACTAAGGTAGTGGGACAAATCGTATCAGTTTACTAAGTCCGTATACATCGCTAAAGCTACTAAAAGTAGTGGGACAAAACGTATTAATATACTAGGTCCAATAGGCATTAAAGTGTATTCCATACAAAGGAAAAAGGGGGACCTAGACAGTGGCCAAAAGCCGACTCGGCGGTCCCCCTGGTTGAGCCATAGCCGAGTCGGCTTTTGGTCTCTGGAAATATGGGATTTGGTCAGTGACCAAACGCCGAGTCGGCGGTCCTTCATATGGACCCGTCGCCGACTCGGCGACACTAGTAGAAAAAAGCTTAAGGGCTGCGGTTTTTTAGCCCCTTTGGGCTGCGTATTTTGACCCCAGCCATTATTGTAGCAGCAACAAATAATATTAAAGGGCTGCGGTCAAAATACGCAGCCACAAATAAGGTAAGGGGCTGCGGACAAGGGCAAAAACCGCAGCCCTTAAGTGTATTATGGGCTGTGTGAAGGAGGGTCAAGGGCTGCGGACATCAAGTAAAAACCGCAGCCCCTTTATAATATGGGCTGTGTGTGTGGATCATAAAGGGCTGCGGACAGGGTCTAAAACCGCAGCCCCTTTCCCTTTTTTTTTAATTTTTTTTTGTTTTCGTTATATTTGTATAATAAATAATGATTATTGGCATAATTATAAAATAATAAATATTTTACAATAATCAACCGTCGATAAATGCCAAAATATCACTCAATTATAATATATATATATATATATACATAAAGTATTACATTACACCGCATATAATTAGAAATAAACACGATACATAAATTAAAGTATATCTCTACACGATACATAATAATCTAGCTACCAACTTAATAAATTAGAAATAAACACCGCGACTTTGTCTTTGACTTTGCGTAGTTCAATATCCGTCAATTCGCGTGTTTCTCTTGGAGAGTCAATAATCTACGAATTAAAATCAATTATTATTAAAAAGTTAGTCGTACATTATATAATATAATTAATATATATTATAAATAAATAATTTAAAAAACATATATAATAACTAATTAAATAAAATACTTACGGAATCAATATTTTGTACCCCGACATTCTTGACGGCTTCTATGAGATCATCCATAAATTTAAGAACGTAGTAGCCGCAATGAATGGAATTTTGTTGTTGAAAACACTAAGAAAAAAAAATATTATATATTAGTGCCAAATTAAAAATGCTTCAAAACCGTTAAAAACGCAACTTAACATTTAATTTTGAGCATATGACAATTATTTTCGATTCTAACAACTTTAACACAATTATATATACCAAATAGTGTTGTGTGCAAAGTTTCATGCATAACAAACAAGATTTAAGCTACTTTACGCTCGAAAATGCCAAAATTCATTCAAAACCGTTAAAAACACAACTTGACCCTTAATTTCAAGCATATGACAATTATTTCCGATTCTAACAACTTCAACACATTTATATACACCAAATAGTGTTGTGTGCCAAGTTTCATGCATATCAAACAAAGTTTAAGCTACTTTACGCTCGAAAATGCCAAAATTCATTCAAAATCGTTAAAAAAACGCAACTTGACCCTTAATTTCAAGCATATGACAATTATTTCCAATTCTAACAACTTCAACACATTTATGTACACCAAATAGTGTTGTGTGCCAAGTTTCATGCATAACAAACAAGGTTTAGACTACTTTACGCTCGAAAATGCCAAAATTGATTCAAAACCGTTAAAAAACGCAACTTGACCCTTAATTTCAAGCATATGACAATTATTTTCAATTCTAACAACTTCAACACATTTATATACATCAAATAGTGTTGTGTGCCAAGTTTCATGCATAACAAACAAGGTTTAAGCTACTTTACGCTCGAAAATGCCAAAATTGATTAAAACCGTTAAAAAACGCAACTTGACTCTTAATTTCAAGCATATGAAACCTATTATCAATTCTAACAACTTCAACACATTTATATATACCAAATAGTGGTGTGTGCCAAGTTTCATTCATAACAAACAACGTTTAAGCTACTTTACGCCCGAAAATGCCAAAATTCATTCAAAACCGTTAAAAAACGCAACTTGACCCTTAATTTTAAGCATATGAAACCAATTATCAATTCTAACAACTTCAACACATTTATATATACCAAATAGTGGTGTGTGCCAAGTTTCATTCATAACAAACAACGTTTAAGCTACTTTACGCCCGAAAATGACAAAATTCATTCAAAACCGTTAAAAAACGCAACTTGACCCTTAATTTCAAGCATATGACAATTATTTCCAATTCTAACAACTTCAACACATTTATATACACCAAATAGTGTTGTGTGCCAAGTTTCATGCATAACAAACAAGGTTTAAGCTACTTTACGCTCGAAAATGCCAAAATGCATTAAAACCGTTAAAAAACGCAACTTGACCCTTAATTTCAAGCATATGACAATTATTTCCAATTCTAACAACTTCAACACATTTATATACACCAAATAGTCTTGTGTGCCAAGTTTCATGCATAACAAACAAGGTTTAAGCTATTTTATGGTCGAATTGTTTTCAATTCTAACTAATTTCAATCATTTGACAAATGTTATCAATTCTAATTAATTCAAGACAATAATATATACTAAATAGTGTTATATATACCTTTACTGCTCTCCATTTCGGGTTAGTGGCTCTTGTAGCACATCCCATTTCGCCACGCATTTTCTTCATAACCCTGAGACACAAGAGTAAAGAAATTAATTGAAATTAATTGACAATAATATATATATAACACTTAAATGAAATTATTTGACAATTTATAAACTTACGCATTCAACAAAGCTGTAAATTTCATGTTGCGAGGCACGGGATTACCACGACTTAGTGAGTCGAAAACGTGCACCATATTGGTCATCGGACATATGACCAAAAGCATCCAATGCACACTACAAAAACCACGATTTTAAATCATCAAGATAGAGAATATGTGAACGTAAGTAAAATCAAAATTTAAGTTCAATTTAATTAAATAATAAAACTAATCACCTTTCATAGTACGGGGCCAGAATGAATGAGTGTTTAGATTCAAATGAATGTTTCAAAGCACGTTGAACGTATGCTTTGACGTCATCTGGATCAATATCACTCTTTTCACCCCTAATAGACTCAGGATCAAACCATCCAAATGTTATTGGAGGTTCGAGGCTATTCAACTCCTCGCACATCCCACTAAACTCACGAATAAGAAAATTTTGTCAGTCATTCGATTATTAAAACAATTAAACAATAAAACCTAAATTGTAAGATAAGAAATCACATACAGCATGTAGACATGAATAAGGGCGACATTCAACATCTCCCCTCGCAAAAATTGCCCAATGTCACTAGGACCAATAATGACGAAAGCATCTTCGGCAGTGTGAAATTGGTCCGTGCCTAGGGGTAGAAGAAGTGGGTCCTCCTCACTCATGCGAGATGCACCCTTGTGCAGCCATACACAATCTGAAGAGAGATCTTTAAGCTCCTCATCACTCAAGATTGGAGTGATTGTCACCGATGATGAGGAACCGATCTCTCTTTTAGAGCCCTTTGAGCTCTTTTCCTATTTCATTTCATACAATTAAATTAGTTTAATTACTCACGCAATTAAAATAATAAAAACAAATAAAATAATACTAAAGATATATTACCTTCGCCGTGAGTCGGACCCAAGCATATGGCCATGTGACGAAACTACCTTGGGCGTTCGATAAAGTCTCAAGGTTCCATTCTGGCATTGGAACCGGAAGTGAGAAATCCTCGAACCCCTTAACGATAGTTTCTACCGTCACACTAATGTGGCCACGTGTAACAGGCATTGAATGCACTGTTTGGCCCACTTGGTTTGGCTGCGCCTCACCGAATGCAACCTCAGTTAAGTCGCCACCACGAGCAACGCCTAACTGAGGCAACAAAAGAGAGCAAGGAGTCACCTCCTAAAAATTTTTTCGTTTAGTATAATTAACATCATGATAAATTATCAAAACACGTTGAAATTTAAATAAATACGCGCTTGTATATTTAAAAATTAAATGTACCTTTATCACTGGCTCATCAGGTGTTGTTTCCAAAACCTGAGTAACGGAGTTCATGGTCTCCGGCGTTGGAATGTGAGGCTCGGGTGTGCTACGGGTAATGGGCTGGTGTGCTACGGGGGTAAGGGGCTCGGGCGATGGCTCCACCAAAGCCTTAGGATCCCCATGTTGACTTTGTTGGTCCTCGGCAATCAAATTGGCCAAGTCATCATGGGTAGCTCCTAACTTCTGCAATAGCGATGCCATCTTGTCGAAGACGTCCTTAGTCACTTTTGCGGTGACTTTGGCTGCGATTTTTTTCTCGATTCGTTTCTCTACTTCCTCAAGCGATGGCATCGTTCTGGATCGAGGAGTAGCGAACTCTTTGCCGAATGCTTTCTTCACGCCCACGCGGACGCCTCCTTTGCCGACTACCCGCCCCTGATGGTCTTTCCCTAAGACCATATGCAATGCATCAACATTGCCTTTTGGGGTGAACTCCCCCGTAGCCTCTTTTTCCTTCCAGCCCATCTGTTCAAATAAAAACGATCAATTAGTTTAAACACATAACAAATCAAGAATATAAGGCTAAATGATATGAAAACTCACCACAGCATCCGCGATTTTCTTCGTTCCAGGATCGGGAATGGTAAATTTACCACTTTCATCTCGAGCATGAAGCCCGCAATACCAATCTAGCACCCGATCTCCAGGTGGAGTACTCACGGATGGGGTAGTCGTAGATGAGCTCGCAGCTGAACTCTGTTTGGGGTACAATCCCGCATCCACTCACTCTTTACGGGCCTCATCATAAGTTCTTGAGCCCATGTGATGGTAAAACTTCCTTTTCTTTGCCGACTCGGAAGCTTTACCACGTTTTTCCTAATTAATCAACATAATAAGTCAAATGTCATAATATATTATTAGTTTAATAATTAAATCAAAAGAAGTAAATAAAAATGAAAAGCTATAATACTTACAACTTCATTAAGAGTTGTTTTCCTAGCAACAAATGCCTCCCACTCATTTTTAGATATGTGTGGCCATATCTCATACGGCATTTTGGAGGGAGCTTGTTCTCCATCTTTAATTCCCGTTTTGACCTTTTTGGTCAAACGGTGACGCTTCTTGGTAATCCAACCACCTACGAACTTTGCCTTGAAGTCTCTTAATCTTTCAGCAACAGCTGAAAGAAAAATACTCTTCTTTTCTTCGTCGTGCTCGATGTGGAAAAGATTCTACAAAAGGAAAATATAATTAATAATTAATGTCAATTCAATTAATTTTAAAATGAAAGTAAATTAATAAAAAACTAAAGATGCTTATTACCATCGTATCATCCCAAAATGACTTCTTCAAGCCCTCTGGAACCTCGTGCCAGGCGTGTAATATGGAAATCTTTCGAACACATAAACCCACTTGTTTTCCATATTCTTTACGCCATTTTCCACACGGTTGACCCAGCGCATTGTATTCGAGGTACATGGGCTCTTTGACTTTGAGGTTTTCGTAGGACCTCGCCCTTTTCGTTTCTTTGAAATTGTCGCTGTTTTAGTAGAAGTCGTCTCATCAATAGGAGGAGCAGAATCAGCCAATTGCTCGTATCTAACAAGAGGGTCGTCATCCTCAATGGCATCATCATCATCAACTATGGCCTTTTCCTTCGTCGGATCATAGTCCTTATCCGACTCACTATGGACATCGTCATCCACAGTCTCAATCTCGGGCACAACGTCGTCTCTGAAAAGATGCATCGTAGATCAAGTACCTGAAAGAGTAGAAAATAGAATTACATTAAAAAGTGACAAAAATCGTTAAAAAAACAGTTAAAAACCGCAACTTGACCCTTAATTTCAAGCATATGAAACCTATTATCAATTCTAACAACTTCAACACATTTATATATACCAAATAGTGGTGTGTGCCAAGTTTCATTCATAACAAACAACGTTTATGCTACTTTACGTCCGAAAATGCCAAAATTCATTCAAAACCGTTAAAAAAACGCAACTTGACCCTTAATTTCAAGCATATGAAACCTATTATCAATTCTAACAACTTCAACACATTTATATATACCAAATAGTGGTGTGTGCCAAGTTTCATTCATAACAAACAACGTTTAAGCTACTTTACGTCCGAAAATGCCAAAATTCATTCAAAACCGTTAAAAAACGCAACTTGACCCTTAATTTCAAGCATATGAAACCTATTATCAATTCTAACAACTTCAACACATTTATATATACCAAATAGTGGTGTGTGCCAAGTTTCATTCATAACAAACAACGTTTAAGCTACTTTACGTCCGAAAATGCCAAAATTCATTCAAAACCGTTAAAAAACGCAACTTGACCCTTAATTTCATGCATATGAAACCTATTATCAATTCTAACAACTTCAACACATTTATATATACCAAATAGTGGTGTGTGCCAAGTTTCATTCATAACAAACAACGTTTAAGCTACTTTACGCCCGAAAATGCCAAAATTATTCAAAACCGTTAAAAAACGCAACTTGACCCTTAAATTCAAGCACATGACAACTATTATCAATTCTAACAACTTCAACACATTTATATATACCAAATAGTGGTGTGTGCCAAGTTTCATTCATAACAAACAACGTTTAAGCTACTTTACGCCCGAAAATGCCAAAATTCATTCAAAACCGTTAAAAAACGCAACTTGACCCTTAATTTCAAGCATATTAAACCAATTATCAATTCTAACAATTTCAACACATTTATATATACCAAATAGTGGTGTGTGCCAAGTTTCATTCATAACAAACAACGTTTAAGCTACTTTACGTCCGAAAATGCCGAAATTCATTCAAAACCGTTAAAAACGCAACTTGACCCTTAATTTCAAGCATATGAAACCTATTATCAATTCTAACAACTTCAACACATTTATATATACCAAATAGTGGTGTGTGCCAAGTTTCATTCATAACAAACAACGTTTAAGCTACTTTACGCCCGAAAATGCCAAAATTATTCAAACTCGTTAAAAAACGCAACTTGACCCTTAATTTCAAGCATATGACAACTATTATCAATTCTAACAACTTCAACACATTTATATATACCAAATAGTGGTGTGTGCCAAGTTTCATTCATAACAAACAACGTTTAAGCTACTTTACGCCCGAAAATGCCAAAATTCATTCAAAACCGTTAAAAAACGCTACTGTGATTATTGTGACTATTGTGATTATTCATACATAACAAACTAATTAAGTACATAAGTAAACTATTGTGATTATTCATACATAAGTAAACTACATACATAATTAAACTACATACATAATTAAACTACATACATATAAAACCAAATTAAATTATAAAACATCAACCAAATCAAATTATTAAAGTTTCAAACTAAAGTTTAAATGTACAATTCAAATGTATTACAATTCAACAAAAATTCAACAATGAGTAACAATTCAAATAAACTCATATTTAAACTATAAATAAAAAACAAAAATCAACAACAATTCAACTTTTAAATAATAAACAAAAATCATACATTTTAAATAAACTCAACAACAATGTCCAATAATACATTTCAACAATTCAACAATGACTAACAATTCAAATGTACAATTCAACAATGAAAATTTTAAATAATAAAAGAAATTACCTTGTGTATCTAGATGAATAATAAGAATATGACCTACAATTAAACAAGAAAACAAAATTAAGCATACAAACATTATAAAAACCAAATAAACCAAAATTATACCAACAACAAGAATGAACATCAAAAAAAATTATACCTTGAAGATGAAGATGAACAAGAACCAATGAATTTCGTAACAAATGAACAAGAACCAATTAAACAAGAAATCCCTAATTTCGTGTTTGAAGAAGCAAGAATTTCGTGGGTTGAACAACAAGAACAAATGAAGAAGCAAATGAAGAACAAATGAAGAACAAGAACAAGAAGAAGCTTTCGAAGGGTTTGAAGAAGCAAGAATTTCGAAGAGTTTGAACAACAAGAAGCCTAATTTCGTGGGTTCTAATTTTCGAAGAGAAAGTAGAAGAAGCAAGAAGCAAGAACAAGAACCAAGAATTTCGAAGAGCAAGTAGAAGAAGCAAGAAGCAAGAATTTTCGAAGCAAGAATTTTCGAAGCAAGAAAGTAGCAGGTTCTTCAACAAGGAATTTCGAAGGGTTTATGATAAAACAGTAGCAAAGTGAACGTTATACTTCTCGGTTTTTAATTTAATTTTTTAAGAAAAAGCACAAGGGCTGCGGACACACAATAAAACCGCAGCCCCTATACCAATTTTTTTTTTTAAATTTCTTTATTTAATTACGAAGGGTTAAGGGCTGCGGACATACCAAAAAACCGCAGCCCCTTTACCAAATTTTTTTTTTTTAATTTCGTAAGGTTAAGGGCTGCGGACACATAAAAAACCGCAGCCCTTTCTTTATTATACATTTTGAAACACATTGGGGCTGCGGTTAAGGTTAAAAACCGCAGCCCTTGTTAATTTTTTTTAACCATATTTTTTTTTCTCATATTGGCTGCGTGTTCCTAAAAACCGCAGCCAATAGGTAGCAGCCAATAGCTTTTTTTCCACTAGTGCGATCTGGGTCAGAACTGACCGTTGCTTTTCTTCCCGTTTTCTTTGTGTTTAATGCCATGGATACTCTTGATTATGCTCTTAATTCTGAGAATATAATTGAGTTATAATGCATTTGAATGACCAAGATTAATGTCATTCAATTGCATTGATACCCATGATCATCAATATGATCATTATGATGATGATTATGAGCATAGGCTCCTCTTGTACTCTTTGAGTATAAATAGGTGCCTTTGGGTGATGAATTCTTTGCACCTAATCTCTGAATTCTCCTTCTATATTCTCTCTTTTGTTTGTTGCCTGTTCAAGAGAGTAATTAACTCTTGTTCTAGCTTTACATTGCTCATAGTTTCTAAACACATAGCTATTACGAAATACATCATAAGTACTAAGGTTGTATTGTGTTGATTGTATCTCATTGTGAATTTCCAAACAACAACCCAAGTACCTTTGTGGGGGAAATATCACAAAAGGATAGTGAGCACACGCCTTCAACTCGTATCAAGTTTCCGGGTAACGGTTGTCGTTACACAAATATCTTCATAGTTTATTTGTTTTTTATCATCTTGTAATTTCAATATTGTCATCACACAAAGGGGTTTATACAAATTCGTGATTGTAATTTGTATCGAATTATTTAGTTCCCTAATACAGAATAGGTTCAAAGATACAGTAAACTATCTAAGATTGAAACCCACAACTTTTCGTGAGTCGTGATCATCATCATAAATATACTAATTTAGAAATATGTTTGACACGTGGCAGATATAAAATGAAAGTTGAGTAATTTTAATTATTTGCCACATGTCACTATAAATCATTATAAAATGAAAGTTGTGGAATTTTAATTATTTGTCACTATAAATCATACTCTTTTCAATTCTTTTCAATTGTCTCATTTGGTTTGGCACGGATATTAAGAGTGGAATAAAATCTATCAAAAAGGTGATAGTTATGGTATTTTAATTAATTAAATTAATTCAAAGGTGGTAATTGGAGTATTGTAAACTTACTGACCATAGCTCTCAACTCTGAAAACTCTTCCTCTCTCACGCTACAAATTCTCCATTGATTAAAGCTTGGAAGGCACGATTTGAAGAACAAGACACTCAGACTACCTACACACATTTAATGGTTAGTTTATTGTTCTCAATTGCATTATTTATCCTCTAAGTTTGCTAACACCTAAAAATCAGGGTTATAAAATTCGAAAATTTGACATGCATTTTTACGATTAATACTTGTTTCGAACTCAAAATTGTATGTAATTTAGAGTTTTTTGCTTGATTTTAGGCTAATGTGAATGATTCAATTACTTTGAAATTTTGGTATGATGGGGTATTCAAAAAAGGTGTTGTGGGGTTTGAGTATTTGTGTGGGATGAGTAAAACCAATTCCGTAGATTCAGATAAAATGTCTTTTTTTGAGTTAGAAGAAATTGTAAAAGAGGATCTTGGGGTTAAATATCAGACGAACACCAGGTAAATGTATATTGTATTTTGCTGCTCATAATGTATATTGTATTCTTCTATAATGTATAAAATGCATTCTGACTTGGTGGGTATGCATACTGTATTAAGTGGGCACTTGTTAAAATCTTTAGATATGATTGAAGTGGTGGGTATGCATACTGTATTATGATTGGTATTTTATATTTAGGGATTAATTTGTGTCCTTGATTGATTATAAATACAGAAATTAAGTGGGTATGCATACTGAATTATGTATGTATGCTGCTGCTTCTGTATTATGTATGCATTCTGCTGCTGCTGTATAAAGTATTATGTATGTATAAAATGTTGATGCAGAAGGGGAAAACATATTCAACATTAATTAAATGAAGAAGGGGAAAATTGGAGGAAGTAAATAAAATGAATGAGGTGAAGATTGGAAGATTGGAGGAAGTAATTTATAAAAAAAAGAAAGATAAAGTAAGAATGAGGGGAAAATTCTGGAAAGAAGGAATGAAAATCAGTTTGGAGATAAAGCTGCTGTGCAACGGTTAAAAAAAGACCTGTTCTACTGGCTACAAACCGGCCAGGGATGCCAGCGGAAAATGCATGTCAAATATTATTCGTGTTTAATTGAAAGTTCGTATTATTCTTGGAAAATAAGTAAAAGGTCGTTTTATTCAGGGTAATTTTTCCTTAAATTAATCCCTCATATTCATTACTTATTTTCATTATTCAAATATATAAGGCTTTAACTCTTTATTATATTCACATAAAATTCATGTGGGATTAATTTTGAAATATCTAATTTGATCATGTAATTTTTTAACATAATTATGAAATACCTTTTTAATTAGGAACATTAGATGAGAACCATGGCCAAACTACATCTAACTTTCTCTTGAATGCACCATAAGGTGATATACACCAATAACCTGTGTCATCAACATTCTTTATTCACCTTTCATATATTCACCTTTCATATATAGCCTTATTTATATATATATTTTACAAGTATTTGATACTACAATCAAATTAATATATGTGCTTAATACTTAACATCATAACTTTAGAAGGAGCACGCCTGTTTGTTCGGGTGAACAACACTATATTTAGTATACATCTAGTTTGTAAGATTGATCAATGAATTAATAGGGTCTGAAGAGACAAATGCTCTAAACAAATCTGTCTGAATCCACATGTCGTCTTTGCCCGAAGGTGATTTAGTGCTTTTCCTACTCTTGAGTGTTGTCGTCATACAGAGCATTGGGCATTAGATAGATGTTCATGTTCATAACTCAATCAAGCAAAATTCCAAGCACTTTCGGTAATAAAAGTCTATATTAAAAACTCATGATGTTGGAGACTACATGGAAATATTTCAGTAAGGTAACTTAACAAATGATGTCTCTCTGAAATTGTTCAATTGATTTCTCTGATATCAGTTCTGATATTCTGTGATTGAGTGCAATTGTTGCTCTTTGAATCTGTAATCATATAGAAGCAAGGCATGAGAAAACGCAAAACCAAAAGATGTTCATTCATTTGTTCATTCTATTTCTTTCAACAGTTATATGAGATACTTTAGTGCCTTCCCCCTCATACAACTCCATTTTCATCTAAGCTACTAATCTTAGCTCTCTTACTCTTAGGTTGTTCATGTTCATTATCACCCCATAATTGACTTCTTCAGCACCATTATATACTGGCCAGGAAGCATATGTGTATGTCCTGCACAAGAAGCTATAGTCAACAAATATGAACCCAAGATTTAACCAACAAATATGTTAGGAATATCATTTATACCAATAAATATATTAGAAGTTCATATTAAACAAATATGAACCCAAGATTTATACCAACAAATAACTGAAACAACTCCTTTCTTGAGTACACCAAAAGTAAGATATCCACCAAACTTGGCACAGAGCATCCTTGATATAAATCCTTTCTCTCCCATAACAAGTCCAATAATTGGAACCAAAAAAATATCCAAGGTAATCAATCAAATTCCAAATAGAGAAAAAATGTCCAAGGTAATTTTCAATACTAAAAGGTAGAGGCAACAAATACACAAAGAAAGCTAGAGGTACTTTCAATACTAAAGGTAATTTTCGAAATCGTATAATATAGAAAACACGATCTGATCCATGGTCAAGAAAGCTTGTAGTATAAGTTGAACCTAGGGAATTTTAAACGATTTAAGACCTCTCTATGTTTTCTTGATACATGATAACATATTTACATGAGATCCGTCATTCGTACGCACCTAAGAATGTGTAAGTACTTGAAGGATGCGTGCACAATCTATAGTATCAGTTGCAGTTGTTGTAATCTTTACAATGTCAGCTCCCATTGCTTGAATTCTTGATACAAGATTTCCTATCTCTTTTACTAAAGGAGTTCTTTCATAATTATGAGAAGAAACAATAGCTACAGTCTTAGAAGGCTTGATTTTACTGATTGATTTCAAAAATTCATCTGCTACACTTAATAAATCATGTGCACTTATGTGTTTGATCTTTGTTATCATTTACAAAAGTAAGGTTGCGTATATCAAACCTTTTTAAATGTCACTGTAAATGAAAGCCACTTACTTTATGATCGAAATATTTTGTATTTTTATGCCCATCACGAAGCTCATTCGTTCTGGATCTCAAATGCCAGTAGGACTCTTCCAATCTGTGTACGTTGTCTAAATGATTAGAAATCACCTTAGAATTTGCAACCATACCTGCATCTGGAGTACACCTTTGAGCAACCCGTAGCTTTCTATCGGAATCTCTAATTTGTCTCTTAATAGCCCCAAAAGACGTTTCAGCCCATTCCTGGTGACGAGTGGCACAATTTTTCAGGCAAAAATCCATCTCTTCTTCCAAGCACTCGTTCCAAACTTCCTTCACCACTGTTTTGCAATCCTCCCTTGAAAGCCACATAGTTTCAAATCGGAAAAGTTTTTGACCGTAATCGTCTCTTTGTATTCTTTCAGTGTATAAGAGAATTGGTGCATGATCCGACATGTAAATCGGGAAATGATGAACATTGTAAGATTCCACGTAGTCTCTCTCTAGTTATTGCACGCCACAATTCGGTCCAACCTCTCTCTAATCATACTATTTGGTTGAGTCCCCAACTCCATGTAAAGGTGCTGCCCCTATAACCCAAGTCACGCAACCCACAGTCATCAAGGCAATTTCGAAACGCATCCATCCCTTTCACCTCTCGTTGCACAACCTTCTTTCCTCCAAGCTTAATATTTCATTAAAGTCACCAAAAACCACTAATGGCCCTACCACAGACCTACGAATCTCCCTAACAAGCTCCCACGTTCGAAATTCGTTTGCACGATCCGGCCAACCATACACACCACAAGCGAATCAGGAAACATCTCCTCTTCTTTTATCCTTAACTTATACCAAAACATGTCTACTTGAATAGGAAATCAGCGAAACATTGAGATCCTTCCACCACAAACCAATCCATTGCTATCCACATACAACCCTCAAAATAACCATATCTACTCCTAATCTTATCTAACTTATCTTTTTGCATCATCGTTTCCATCACGAACACTAACTGCGGTCTCTCTCTCCAAGACCATGTGTGGAGAGCCCGAACTATCAAGGGCAGTCCCGGCCTTGAGGGTAGGCGGGAGGTGCGGCTGCCTAGGGCCCGGTGACATGGAGGGCCCATAAAAAGCATTCAATCACTTGTTCTAATGGCGGTGAAAAATTAACTGTACTTTTTATGTAGCTTAAAAGATTAAACTTGCTTTTGGATGGTCTGAAAAATAGTTTTAATTGTGTGTTTAATTTTCTTGGAAGTAGTTTAGTTGAGTTATTAATTAGGTATTCTGATTTTTAAGAGACTGACCTTTGGTTGTCTAATATTAAATAAAGCAGAAATGTAATTAATTTTCTTGATAGAATGCTTTATAAAGTAATGATTCATATTTAAAATTCCTAATTTATCTCTATCTGAGCTTTGGGTCAAAATCAAAATTAGTTAATTTTTTGACATAAAAATTTGATTTCAAGTCTAGAAAACATCTCTTGATGATAAGTTTACCTGAGTTTGATTCCTCACTCGTGCTTAATCAAGGAGGAAGCTTTAAATCTCAAGCTGATCTAAAATAAATACAAATTTATAATTCTTTAAGTTTTGAGAATTTTATGCTTGTTTATTTATAAGATAATAAATTTCAAAAAAATTTTAATATTTGGGTATACAAATATGTAATTTATAGTCATATATATATAAATTAAACTAAAGAATCATTTGTATTCTAAATAAAATAAGGGAAATTCCACGTGGTATTTGAATTTTGGGTATTCCACGTGATAACCAAAACTTAAAAAAAATCCACGTGGTATTTTAGTTTTATGCTCTAAGGTTGTTGTACGGTTATTTATGCGACTCACCATTTAAAATTTATAATTAAAGAAGTTTGCTAACGTTTTATGTGCAAAAAGATCACTATAGAATAGAGCTGTTCATGAGCGGGCTACCCGCTAGGCCCGCCCAATCCGGCTCGAAAAACGGGCGGGCATGGACAATGTTTTTCAAAAAAATTTAAAGTTTGGACGGGTACTACCCGCCCGCCAAGATAAACGGGCGGGTAGCGACACCAAAAAATTACCCGCGGGTATACCCGCCCGCCCGCTTAGTTTAATATATTATTTATTAAATAATTAATTTTATTAAATATTAAACTATACTACTACATCATTTCAAAAAAGAAAACTATATTACTACATGACCCATACCCAACTTTAATTTATTATTTTTCTATTAGCCTTAAGGTTTATTTCTTTTAGACTTTAATATTTTTAACCCTCAAAGCACTCAAGCAATCGACTATCAAAGTTCTAACAAGTAGCCGACTCCACCGTCTATATTCAATATTCATGTAATTTGACTATTTTGAGACTTTATACATATTTAGAGTATTTTAGATAATGTATTTTTTTTTTGTTCTTATAAAAACTTAACTTTATAATATGATTTATGTTTTAAATTTTTATATAAAAATACCCGCCTACCCGCGGATCCCGCCCGCTTTAAAAATGGGCGGGTAGCGACAAAAAAATATGCCCGCGAATGCGGGCGGGCTTTTGAATATTTGAGCCCGCGGGTAGAATTTTTAGGTGCTACCCGGTCCGCTACCCGCCCAAGCCCGCCCATGAACAGCTCTACTGTAGAACCATTTGGTAAACCTCAGTGTTACTGCGTGGATTTTTTAAAAGTTTTGATTGCCACGTCGAAAACCTAAAACCGCGTGGTTACCACGTGAAATTTCCCTAAAAATAAATTTAACAATTTATAAGGGGCCTATATTTTATATTATGCCTAGGGCCTCTAAATTGTTAGGAACGGGCCTGATCAAGGGGTTATTGAGTGCTTGATAGTTCCAACTAAAAATTTCATTGTTGTTCGAGGGGTTGTGTTTCACCAACCGCCGCTACCTCATCATTGTACACATAAACCGATCCACTTCCAGGGCATGAGCGTTTTTGAACCCATTCACAGTCCTCCATATCAACTTCATCATCAAAGAACTTACGTTTAGTAAGAGAGCATTGGGATTCTGTATAACTAACTTCTGCACAGAGATTGCAGCTTCCTCTGATTCAGACATGGCATTGCTTTGAGCACCGCCATTCCTCCTTTTTTTGACACTTACTTTCCTTTTAGAGCTACTAACAACAACACCTACATTGAAAACGGGAGCATAAGATGCTTCTGTATTCGAAAAAATCTTGGGATTTCCTTAAGATTGACTTTGGATTACCGACGAAATCACGACCCCAAAACCCACCTCATCACTTTTATGGGGGCCCTCCTTCTTTATCCTGGGAGTTAATGCCAACATCAGAGCATTTCCAGAAGGAACAGAGTCAGCAGGCACAAGATTCGAAGGAATGGGGACCGCAACCATGGTTATCAGAATCTCGATCCTGATCAACGATTCTACGATCTTACGATCCAAAATTAGGCAACCGATCGGATCCTGGGTAGAATCGTACGATCCTACTTAGCTCCAAGATTTAAGTGGTAGGATCATAGCACGATTCTACGATCCTATATACGATCTTATGATCCCATCCTACAAGGGTAGTTTCTATTGTATATAAATATCATATGATCCAGATTTTACTTATGCATATATCTAAACAAATTTATCAATATGACTAGAATTCAAGTTTTTCTTGATTCGCATTTTAAAAATCATTATTAAAGGTATCTTTTACAAAACTTAATAGTTGACGTCAAATAAGTTAATTTAAACCTTAAAACATAAAAAAGGAACAAATACAATTGAAAATTAGCTATCTAAAGCATATTAATGCATATTTGTAGGATCACACGATCCTACGATCCGATTCTACCGATTTCGATTCTACCTCCTCAACGATCCTATGTGGAATCCCGATCCTAACAACCTTGACCGCAACAGCAGCACTAGATCCCAAATCGCCTGAATGTTTATCAATAGCATCTTATTCTGTTATCTCCCCAACTGCAAGCTTTTCACGTGTATCAACAACCCTAAGAATAGAGGGGTTAGTATGAGAGGCCACTTCCTTAGGCTTGACACAGAATAGGGATTTCTTCGCCTTTAATACACTGATTTCTTCATTCAATTTGTTTAACCCTATCCTAGGTGATGCCCTAATGTTCATACCCCAGCCATAACCCTTCTCCTTATCTTCTTCATTAACATAAGCACAATCTTTCTCCGTATGACTCATGAGACTACACAAGAAACAAAAGTGTGGGAGACTATCATTTTTAGAATTGATTTTTACCATATTATCTCATCCAACCCTAATATTCTGAGACCTCTTCAAGGGCTTATTACAATCCACCATAACCCTAACTTTGCGAAAAGGGTTAAGGTCCAAAAAGTCTTCTTCTATTTCAATAACCTCCCCAATCCCACGGGCAATGACAACCACCTTCTCCTTAGATCTACAACTGAATGGTAAATTATATCACCGAGCCCCAAAAGGTGAAAATTAAGAGACATACCAGATGGTTGTGTATCTTTATCGATTTCTTGAAGGACAAGTAATCACTTTTTAAAGCAGCATGGCCTCCAATTCAACACCTTCTCTTTATCTTTCCAATAAAAAAATTGGAAGAGAAAAAGATTTGATTCAATAACCCTAATGACAACCCCTTCTCGAAGACTCCATACATGCATCATAGATCGTTTCAGGGCTTCGAAGTTCAACGTTTTCTCATCCTCCATACATCGCCTCCCTCCCCCAGATCAAGCACATCCTCCTTCGTCGCACCTTTAATATTGAGTTTGGAACACTGTTCGATAAGCAAATCAGCTATGTTAATCTTGGTGAAAGAGAATCAAAGGAGAAAAAACCCTAAGAATACTAGGGAGAAAAGCCCTAACCCTAGAGAGAGAAGGGGACTTGTTATTGACGATAATTGTTAACAACAAAAACTATCTGTACAACACATTTAATGAAACGTGTATATTTTGAATAAAATAATTAGTAATTTATTTAAAATTTTTCTATTTTTCATAGTATTTACAAAATAATCAAATTACAAACCAATAGTTTGATTATAAGACCTAAAAATTTAGATATAATCAATGTTAAAAAGTCATAGGTACAAAATAAAAAAGAATAATATGCAAATTACAATTTTAAAATTTAGCACTTTTGCGAACTACATTCTTAATGTTTATTTTTTGCTTACAAAGATGAAAGTATGAAAATTTATAAGTTTAGACCAAAAAACATACAACTCTAACCACTTAACCTAAAATTCTGACGACCAAATTGGTCGAAATTCTGTAATTTGGCTTAAACTTGCGAACTTAAATACTACTTCCTCTGTTTCATAATAATTGCTACAGAGTGTGGCATATTGTGTAGAAAGATGTCACACTCAATAACAAGCATTAAGGAACGGAGGAAGTACAATCTATACTTCTATACTAAAACCATTATTTAGAAAGGACACATGTCACTCTCATATTGATTGTTTTCCCTCCAAAATACATTCAATTCTATGGCAATAAAAAATTGGTCAAACAATATCAAAGTAAAATTTGACCCATTAAATGTTAAACACATTTAAAGAATGAGAATCAAAGGAATAATTCAAGTAAGAGAATAATGCAAAAGAAAGACAGTTAGAAATATTTGACATAAAAAGTTACTTTATTTAAAATAAAACGTTACTACAATTATATTTGACATAAAAAATATTTGACATAAAAAATATCTTCATACTAGTATAAAAACTCGTGCAATGCACGAAATTATTACTATAAAATTTTATATATTTAATATATTCTAAATAGAGATGCAATTACATGTTATTAGTATAAAATTATAATTTTTTGTATACTTTTAGAATATGTACTTATTAATGAATAAAAATTTGATTGTTAATATAAGTATTAATTAAAATGTCATACTTTTTAAGGCAAATATGTGTCTTTTATATTCAAAAATATTATATTCCAAGAAAATTAAAAAAATATATCTAATTGTGATATACTACACATATATTAAATGGATGGGTTAATGTTAAATTTGGTAAAACAAAATTTCATATGGCAAGTCACTCAGAGACTGCCATGTGGAATTTTACACTCTTTTTATAAGATTGTATGATTACGAGTATAAGAAAATATAAATTGATCGTTTGATTTCTCTTAGACGTCAAATATTATTTTCTCTATATTTATTATAGTTAACAAATAACAAATTAATATCATGATAATTTAAATAAAATTTATTTATGTTTAAGAAATTATTTAATTTTTTTTAAATTTTCCGTGCTTGGCACGGGATTCAAGCTAGTATTGCTAAGTTTAGCTTTCCATTTGCCTTGCGTTCTTTTCTCTTGGCTGTTTACTTTCCTTTTCTTACCCTTGAACCTAATTGCCCCTCAATATTTTGTTTGGAATTGGAGAGAATTTCAATAAACTGAGTTATTTGAGCTGAAGCTATATTTAATTATGAAAATGGTGATTGATCTCATACACCAATGACCTATGACCTCACTTTTTGTCTATAATTTTGAAATTATATTGTAGCATATTTTCATAATTTCAGTCGAAGGGAAAAAAAGGGTTGTGGGAGGGGTGATTGGAGGGTAATCGTGGTACTCCAAGCTGAGTCGTTGAGAGCTAAGATCCAGAATTGTGTTTCGAAGCTCTTCTGGTTGCAGAAAGATTTACATCAGTCTCTGCCTGTGGAATTCAGCTCGTCGTCTCTTGAGGTGCATCCGATTCTCTTGTTCACTGTTTGTCTCTTTTTCAGAAAGCATCTGTTTTTATTTGATCATCACTTCTCATCTCAAAATCATATTGATCTAAATTGCTGATAAATTTTGTGATTCAATCTCTAGTATACTCTGACCCAATCATATTGATCTTTGTTGCATAGCTCTGCATTCAAATGGTTTCAAACATAGGATGTGATACTACTTCTACAATCATTGATGGTGCTATGAAAGATCAAGCAGGCGACCAGGGGCCTGCCCCTGAACGGCTTGAGAAAATTTCTGATTGTCTTATTGAAGCTGTGGCTCTTGAAAAGTTGAAGGAGAATGCTAAGCAGGCTGAAAACAATAATGTGGAGGTGGGTTCCTTTGAACAACTGATTTCTCTTATTACTTTGCTTGCATGACCGCCTTGTTACAATGAAACAATCTAGCGCAGTACACCTGTCCCGATACCAGCTGAATTTTGTTGTTCTCTGATATAAATACTAGGATCGATTCGATGCTAAGAACTTTGATGAACGATAACAAATTCAATGAACTAACCAACGATTGAAACGAAAAACAAAAATTGCAAAAAATGAAACAATGATTTAAGGAGGTTCACCCAATGATGGTTACGTCCTCCGTGGTGTGTAGTTGCTTAGAAAACACTCTTACAATAAAGTATTACAATTGAGTAAGAGATAAACAAAAGGCTATGGGTTTAGGCTAAGGGGTCTGTGTTTCATTGTATTTTTATGATCACACTAGCCCTCTATTTATAGTACTAATCACATTTATGATGTACATGTTAAATATAGTGAGTAAATAGCACAATAAACCACATTGATCAGCTGAGTTGAATGAGTTTGTAACATCTCCAAGAAGTTCAAGAGCCAAAACAACATCCTATGCACGTCAGAAGATCAGGAGGTTCTGTGAGTATTCTGACTTGTTGCTTGACCCACCAAAAACTTCGCTCGATTGAGCGCCTGGTCGAGCGAGCTACAGGTCCATTCTAGACTGCTTGCTCGACTTCAGATTGAAAAGAATGTCTTTATATCTTCATTATATTCATTCAATACCCAAACTTAAGTCCCTTATTCAATTCATTGCATAACTTCATGAATTAAACCACACTTAAGCATCACATTCAATCACACACATTAGTCACTAACTTAAACACCGATTCATGACTCCTATAGGATTCCATCCCATAAGTCACACATGAATGCACACATCAAATGTGCACTCAAGTCACCATATTCATGACAATCCTCTTTCCCTTGAACTTATGGCAGACCCTTGAACCATATTCATAACAATCCTCTTTCCCTTGAACTTAAGCATCACATTCAATCACATACATTAAGTCACTAACTTACAAACGCTTTTTTACCATAAAGTGGAAATCTAGACCAAATTTAACCCAGACATGCCTTAGACCAAGAGACTCACCAAACTCAACCCATACCAAGTCTAGAACTTATTTAGACCTATTTTAGATCCATTTGGACTCATATAGATGTAGATCTAATCCATAGACGTATTTTATAGGTGGTTTGTAAAAAAACATAGTATAGACCAATAATGTCAAGACCAATTTAGGATCCAATTTTGAAAATGAGAGCTAGATTAGATTTTAAGAACAATTCTCAACCTCTAATATCACTAAAATCGAAAAGGTTTTAATATCACCACGATCAAAAAGGTTTGAAGTACCGTAATGAACCATAACGATTTCAATGAATTAACAATGTTTGAAAGAAAATGAACAATGCGAAATAACACAATGGTTTGAGGAGGAGATTTACCCAATCATGGCTACGTTCACCGAGGTGTAATATACTATTTCAGTGGAGTATAACAACTCTTACAAAAGAAATTTTACAATTGAGTAAGAGATTCAAAGGCTATGTGTTTAGGCTTAGGGATTTGTGTTTGATGTGTTTAATGAGCATATGAGCTCCCTAGTTATAGGGGTGATTACATTAATGAGTCAAACATACTTAAAGCTAGGAATTAATAATAATTAAACAACTTCAAGGACTTTGAACAAATGAAACAACATCCTAGGCTTGGTCTAGAGAGTTTGTTCGTTCAACCCTTATATGTGCTTGTTTGAGCGGCGTTAAAACAGGATCTACTTACTTAACTAGTTCAGTGCTTGTTTGAGCACTATACCTGCTCGTTCAAGCACTCTGTTCTTTCACATTCTGTTGGCTTCTGATCTTAGTGCTTGGTCATGGTGATGTTTTCCTCTGACTGCCTTATTCAAGGCACCTCTTGCAGAGTCTTTTCTTTGCCTCTTGAACTCCTCACTAATAAACATTCATCATGCATTATTATCATCACAATTCATATGTTTAAGTCGCACCTTAATTCCACCATAACTTCTAGATTTAATTCATGCATTTAAACGCATTCATAAACACACACATTAAGACATACACTTAACTCACCCATTAATCTATCTATAGGATCCCATTTCTATGCACACTCATGATGCAAACTTGGTTGTGCACTCAAGTTACAATATTTGTCTTTAGCATTTGTTTATACCCTAGACGGTTAGACCCATTTGACTCTTTGGGTCTAAGGTCCAAAATTTTTATACCTATGGGTTTAGGACTAGGTCTAGCTGGATCCTTCTTGAACCAACTCCTGACCATCCCTACTTTTGATTAGGTGACGTGACATATGCTGTTTGTCACAAGTCTGTCACCAATGTTTTTCAATTTGGTTGACGTGGAACATATTAATTTCATATTTTACATTCTCCAGTTGCAAAATGAGAGAAAGGATTCCATCTTCACATAAATGATGTCTCTGAAGAAATAATTAAGTAGCACTATACACTTAGGTTTTATTTCTTGGATGTTGTATGATTTAGTTTTGAGCTTGATATCTTTTGCATTTCTTTGATTGTTGTCACGTCGACTCCTTATAAGGAGCACTATGAGGGGCCGCTCCAGGCCTCTAAATTTATGGGGCCTTAACTTTCAAAATGGATATACTTGTATAATATATTAGTAGAAAATACAATAATCGAAAGTTTAGTATAGTATTAGGCGCATGTTTTTTTTTTTCAATTTAATGACTAGAGTTCGAATCCTTCCACGTACTTCTTACCTTTTTGTAATTTTCTCTTAAAAGCTAGCAATTTTTAACATTTTATTTTTTACCTAATATTAGTGTGCTTAGTGAATAAAAACTACTAATTATTACGTAAATCAATTTTGAAAAATGTTGGATGTATATTACTTTAAGTCATATCATCATTGGATATTTAACATTCCCAAAATTTCTTTTGTGACAACTATATTGAGTTGTTACAACTTATGTATATTATGTCTTCAATTTATGAATAATTACATTAGCCCACTAGATTAAAATGTTTAGGTCATGCACTATAACATTTTTTAACTTCAAAGATTGTTTTTAAAAAAGGTGTTTTCTCATATGCATTATGTACATATATCTATTACATATTTTTCTTAAATTTTATAAATGTATATGGACGAACTTATTTTATCATAGCGATTCAAGGCACCTATATTATATCAGGACGACCCTATTGTGTTACTATGGGAGCTCAATTCCCTCTTGTTTCAAAGGGGACAAGAGATGTCATTGTGAAATGTTTTGGCAATTTTTGACCATTGGGGCTTCTTCTTTTGACAATATTGTTCAACTCTAAATAACTAGTTGGTTATTTTCATAAATTTTCCTTTATTTTTCAGCAAAATGCTTTTTAAAAATCAGTGGTTTCATATCTTGTGTCATTAGGCTTTGCAGAGGCAAGGAACCAAGTCTAAATGCCATGTAAAAGGTATGAGCTTGGAAGCTGAGATCACTAAATTGGAAGATCTGATAAGTGGTAAGGATGAAAAGTATCTTGAAGATTATTTGGATTCTTCTTTATATGAATCGACAGAGAATTTAAAACTTTTGAAAAAGGTAAGATTGAACAACCATGATAGTTGATAAACATAGATTTGAATTGTAGACTGGTAATGTTGGTTGGTGTTGACTAAGATCCACCTTTTTTTTTTCTTTTAGACTAGAAAGGTGACTAATTGTATTATTTATCATGGCTTTTGATACTCACTCTTCTAGCCATTTTATTGTTGCACGAAACAAAATAATGTTTTATAAGAGAACTCAAGAAACGTAAATTTAGAGTTTTGCAAACATAGGAAATGAAAGTGATTTTAATAAACTAATATTAACTAAGATAAGTAATATGCTAGTAAGAATGTAGCTTTTTTTTGAAATGGCTAATGAGAATGTAAAATAATTATAATGAATTAAGTAAATAAAAAAGATACAAAAATTTTCTTTCCAAATAACTCTTCTATAAAATAACATGAAGTTAAAAAGTAAAGTATAAGTAAATAATTGTGGGCATCTTAGTTTTAAAAAGTGTGCTTCGCTTTGCGACTTGTGCGCCTCGAGCTCAGGCTCGGCTGAAAATGCCTCTGTCGGGTGAGGCAAAGCCCACTACAATAGACGTGCGCCTTGTGCGCCTCCTTGTTGGGTTGGGTAATTAACTTATCCTTGCTTGTTCGAAAATGAAGTAAAACTCAAAACTTAAATTTACTTAAATATGAAGTTCAAAAAATCGTTCTTTATGAAAAACAAAAAACACGCAAACAAGAAAATAACTTCGAGAATTCTTCGTATTCTCATTATAATAGTTTTGTGCTAAAGTGTTTGACGCAAGAATAATAAATGTTTTCAAGTTTGTTGATACTAAAATATAAATGTCATTTTCTTTGAAGAAATATATATGTATTAAAATTGAATTTTAAGCTTTAGCGAAAAAGTGCGCCTCACATACAAAAAGCTAGCAAATAGAGACATTTGGTTAGGCTAGCCGCATAGTTCTTTTTTAACACCTCTTTTCCTTTCAGCTTCTACTACCTACTTTTCCTTTCTTCAACAAAGTTAGCAAGTATTCAATGATGGAATTCTTATAACAAGTCTTCTTCAATTTTACTTTTTCTTCAACCTTTCAGATTTTTCTAGCCATGTAATTTTATTCCTTTTTTACTACCTTCAATTTGCATTTGTCTTAGGCAAAGTCCCATGTCGTGTAGATATGTCGGTTCGAACAGTTCAACACGAAAATCGATAGAGCGTAACTGTTTCGCGCTTCAATAAGCCAATCCATAGCTCTTTTCCAAGCCACTTCAGGAAGGATATTTATTTTCTCGAAAATAAGTTCGTTCCTAACCGTCCATAGTTGCCAAGCCAAATTTGCAAATTGTTCACCTCTCTTCTCATTGTTTTCCATTATTTTCCATTTTGACCTGCAACACTCCATGCTAGTGCTATGGTGGATCTTCGTGCTAGCTTTATGGATAATTTTTGCCATCTCTAGGCCAAAATGTTTAGTGAAATAAACACCTTACATCCCTCACATTTGATTTTTCAGGTTAAAATATTAGAATTATACGTGGAGCCTTTTTAAGCTTTTTTTTTTTTAATCACTTTATTGAGACTTAGATATAGGCTAATATATTTCAAAAGCCTATTTTAGAAGTTTAGGTTTATAGGTTGATGTTGATAACCTTATTGGAAGTTTAGAAGCATAGTTGCCACCTACATAACGCTATGCAAAACTTTAATCATTAATTACTCTAATTACGTAAATCTAAAAATTGTAAAATTTGATATTTGGAATCTATATTTTTAGACGAATCTAACAAGATCCCACTTAACAATATGCTTTAAAATTTAGTGGGAAAACTTGGGACAAAGTTCATTTGTGGATAGTGTAAAAAGTACAAGTGTTCAATTAATTAGGACCGGAAGAAGTATTTTCCAACATTTTTGAGGCCTATTTTCTATAGTGTAGCAATAAAAGGTTTTCCTATCAGATTTGATTTCTTTTGTGACAATGCTAAATTAATTAGCATTGTTATTTTATTAATTAGTTTTAGGGAAATTCTTATAATCTGAATCAAGGTAAAAATTCTTTTGGGGGAAGCTTATTTATATGATTACAGTTTTTAGGGTTGTAAAGTTTGATATATTATTGAGTTCTTTGAACCTCTCTCCAGATTATTAATAATTATGAGTGAAGTGATTTTGAGTGGTTTCGTGTGTTTTTGTTTGAATGAAGCATAGTAAAATCAAAATGTTTATTGGGTTGAAGTTGTTTCGATCTAACAAGCTAAACTTGCTTAGAAATCCAATAAGTTCTCAAGTATCAGAGAGCTTATTGTATGAGTTGAGAATTCCACGTGCAAAAATCATGTAGCCTATTTTACTTGTTGGAAATTCCTGGAAAATATAGTGCAAGCTTTATTTAGGTATGAGAACATAATATGCCAAGACTATCTGGTTTTGGTTTGAACAAGTGTGCTATTCAGAAAGGATGTAGGATAATAGAAAATAGGGATGTGAGTTGTGGATTATGAGTTATGACCCTAAACAATTGATACAGTATCAAAAAACGAGATAAATCGAATTTTGCCCGAAATTCAAAATGACTCAATCTAAACTAAATTGATTTGATTTGAAGTCTAAAGCTGTACTAGGTGTTAAAGACTGCATGTCAGTAAATGACTGAAACTAAAATTAACTCAAGTTAATTGTGGGTAGGAGGGAAAAGAGTTACGTTCCTCCCCCTGTATTTCAAATAGGTGAGCGTGTGTAGTCATTTTAACTATTTGACGTGGAGAAACAATTAATTGTACGATCTCTACTTGTATACAAGTAAATACTTTATAAATTTTTCTTATTTTATCTTACTTTATAAAATGTTCAAAAGTCAAACCTAGAAGGCTAACATATAAATTCTCCAATAAATATTAATACCAAACAAAGTTGTTAAAATCGTGATTCTACTTAGAATCGTTTGGAGAGGTAGAATCGAATCGATAGAATCGAATCGTAGAATCGTACGATTCTACAAATAAACTTAAAAATAATAAAATATCTAGTTTCTTATCGTTATTATCCAATTCAATAGTATTTAAATTTATAAATTAAAGTTTCTTTGACTTTATTTTTAAGAATATAACGAAAACTTTTCAATAATTAGTTTAAAACTACATACCAACTAAGAAATATTTTTTAAAATGTTTTTATGATGAAAAATTTGAAATTTATGTGTATATGTGAAAGAGATTAGTAAAATATGGTACATAAGAAAAATTAAAAATAATTCATACTATATTAGTAGAATCGGATCGTTAAATCGTACAATCGTAGAATCGTGTTATGATTCTACCTCTAAAAATTTTATTCCAACTAGAATCGTAAGATTCTACAATTTTAAGATTCTAACTGCGATTCAAATCGCTCGCTTGTTTTTGGATCGTAAAATCGTAGAATCGTAGATTAGAATCGCGATTTTAACAACCATGGTACCAAATGTAGTGGAAGTGAAATGGGCATCAAATCTAGTCTTTATCCAATGCCCCTAGGCCATGTTTTATAATTATCTTATTTGGACCTTGGTGATGCGTGGACAAAACTATGTCCTAAAGCATCGCACTAATGTTCCTTTAGTCGTTTAAAATTAAGGTTTATGGTAAAAACATTTCTCTTGACATTGCTTTTGAACCAAAATGAGCATTCTTGGACCTTGTGTATTTAACTGCATATTTGTCTGTCTGTGTCCCTTCATCATGTTGTGATTTGACCTTTTGATACACTAGGACTAGAGACATGTTTATAACTGTTTTTCATGGATTTAACTTATTAGTATATGACTGTATAAGAGTCATTCCTTTTCTTTTTCACTATGTTGTTATTTGACATTTATATGTACTAGGACTAGAGTGTCATGTTTGTAATTATTCATAATGAATTTATATATTTGTAAAATCTTCCTTATTTTATTTTCTGCGTGGTTTATTGTAGTAAATAACTTCATTTAGATTATATCTACATTAATGATTCTTGTGTAGGAACTATCAAGTAAATTAAGGGAATTTGTCTCCTTGAAGCGACTACTTGATGAACTACCAATCGAAGCTGAACTTGTCCAGTATGTTCTCATTTTTCTGGGTTCTTAAGTTTTTATCAAAGATCCGGATCCCTCCAAAATTAAATGATAGAAGAGTTTCTTCTCCCTCAACCACCATATAAATTCAAGTCCATGTCTTTTGCATATACCTATGATAAAACAATGTAAATGTAAGCATCTATCAAAATGTAGGTTTTCTTATGATGGTAAGGGTTAAGTCATGATAGGGAAAGAACTTAGAGCTTGTTCAAATCCAGGTTTCTTTGATTTTACTAATACTTCAAGAAGTGATACATATTGACATGAAATGCAAACATTTTTTTACAAAAATATCTTGGTCTTTCAATAATATTTAATTTACATTATTGCACTTTTGTGGTCTTTCTAGAGAATGGGCTTGCAAGGCACTAGAAGGCTTCAAAGATGCCATCTATGCTTTCTAATGATGAGTTTTTTTGAGCATTTTTTTTATTGAATGCAGGTATGAACGCCGATTTTCAGAATTAAATGTTCATATGCAGGTTCATTTGTTTGATTTCAATACATTTCTGATGCACTTTCTTTGAAATAAATACCTTTTTTTAAAAAATTAATTTGGCTCTTTTGTTGAAGTATAGGATAGACTTCATCAAACACGCAAATATTACGAAACCTATAATGCTCTTCTTGAGATAAAGGACTTGATGCAGAAGGAGATATCTTTACTAAATTCAGTAGATTCACAAGTAAGTAATACATCAAGTTTTGTTCCTTTTGAAGTTTGAAGTATCTTTCCTATACAACTTGAATTTCCGAGTGTATTATGTGATGGTTATCTGCATTGAATATATGTACTTCCTCCGTAAACGGTTATTATTTTACCTAAAATGGCCGTTTACTATTATTTGCAACTTTTTTTTTTTTTTTTTCCATTTATAGAAAGTTTTTTATTACTTTTTTATTTTCTCTCTCTTACTTTTTTATACTCTCTCTTACTTTTTAATATTCTCTCACATACTTTTTAATACTCTTACTTTTTAATATTATAATACTATAATCCCACCCCACTAACTTCATTAATCTATTTTAATACACTACTAAAAGTTTTGCCTAGGAGTCCGCGCAACCCTCCAAAGTTGCAAATAACCATTTACGGAGGAAGTATTTACCTTTTCCTCTTGACTAATTGATTATTAATGTTTTTATTCTTACAATTACTATACCAAAATATTATTTTTGGTGCAAATTATCTTTTTATCATAAATTAGTGAAAAGTTTGTTTTAGAGAGATTTTCACCTTGGGGAAGTGGGTTTTCAAGTTTAAGCAAGGGGGTGCTAATTTTCTTTTAATGGCTCTATGTTGTTCCTTTTGGATGCAAACTGTATTTCTGCGTCATTGGTATGGTTTATTCCAGAGTATGCTGACAAATCCAACAATAAGATGAGATGAGAGGGTGAGAAATATTTGTAAACTGATTTTAAAAAAGAATGTGAACCCTTATGATAGTTGGGCCCCCCATTTACCCGTGAATCCAATTCAATTTTGCTTTTTACTCCAACTCACCACATGGCCTGCTTGTGGTTTCAAATGACCAAGGACATATAGTGTTTGAGCTTAGGAGGTTCAAGAAAACCAATGGTCTTAGGTTAAGAATGAGATCTTGGTACATTGGTAGCTTGACTGGTATGTTTTTAGAACCGTTGGATATCATGAAAATAAGGATATTTAACCTTTTAGTTCTATAAGACAAAATGGGTTAGACATAGGGCCAAAATGATAGTAGGTGAAATGTAGGAATATAAATTGTGATGTTCAAGACGAGATAGAAATCGGTATAGAGTTGTGTTTATATTGATGAACGAACATCTAAAGATGTAGTAAAAGTATGCAAAAAGAATGATAGGATTAAGAGTGAAAATTTTTTATGGTAAAGACATTTTGACCGTCATAAGTACCTATGCATCGCAAGTAGGGATAAAGGAATCAATTAAAAGGAGATTCGAGGAGGATCTCCAATATATGGTGCAAAAATCATTGAATGGGCAACTGTATATCGTAGGTAATTTAAATGGGCACGTAGGGATATGTCGCAGTGGCTACGAAAACGTTCATGTAGAATTTTGCTTTGGAATACTACTGAAGGAGAAGTTGTTTTGGATCTTTTACTCATACCATTTGTTGGTTGCTAACACATGTTTAAGAAACTTGTTTTCAAAAGCACACTTTAGACATGAGGCGCCCTAAGGTGAAGTCAATAATGCCTTCGTGCATGACAAGAGGCGGCCCAAATCGCGCACCTTGGCACTGTCTCGCTCACCTCACGCCTCTTGTGCTTTTCTCGCCTCATGCATGCTGGTTTTGTTGCTAGAAGTTGTTTACTTTGACTGAATTACTCTCAAGTACAGTTGTTTACTTGGGTTTGGAAGTTGATAGACAAAGAAAGCCCTAAAATTACCTCTGCAATATTCTTGTTTGGTGAGTCTAGTCTTGAAGACACCCACCAGGTACGATCATCTTCTTCCTGTTCTTCTCTTCTCCATTCTTCTTTCCTCTCTCTTCTCTTCTCCTTTTTGCTCTACGAAATTTTCGAGGGGTTTTTTTCGTTTTTCTCTTCCCTTCTTTCTATTTAAAAAGGACTTTAAATTTTGTCTTTCTTAATGTCGATTTCGATACCCACAAGGAACTTTTTTAATTTTGTCTTTCTATTTAAACATGACTATTTTCTCTTCTCCTTTCTATTTGTTAATTGAATTTATGGGTTAATGATCTAATTGTTTAATTTTTCTAGCCATTGTTTATTAATCATTATAGATAATAAGATCAGTTGCTTAATAATTCTTCCCAATTTATTATGCGGATATGATTTAAATTGATGTGACCAATTTATTTTGATTACATTTGTTTATAGTGATCGGATCTAAGTATGTACCTTTTTAATGCTTATGCTATCATTTAATAATTTTTGTGCTACCATTATTATAATCAATTGTCATGACATCAATACACTATTACTTTTTATTTCTTCTGTTAACTAATGACTATTTATTGGCTTATCCTATTATTTTGTGCTGAAGTAGTTTTTATCTTACTTCTATGTTATTTTCATATGAAGTTCATGCTGTTTTAAGTATTAAATATGTTTGAAGATTGATTGTGGAGATTTTAGGGAAATTATGCGCCTCGTACAAAACGCGCACCTCCGCCTTGCGCCGTGGAATAAGAACCTTTTGTGCCTCGATGTGTCTTGCGCCTCATAAAACGAAGTTAAGAAGAGAGATAGCCAGAAATAGACTAAACGCAATCCACATTGACTACTTTTTGAAAATGTTGATAGATAAAGGTAGTTGCCTGAACTATAAGTAATCCAAGAGATGAAGTAGCTACCCCAACATAAACCTGTTTTCCTGAATGTTTGCCTTTAAGTAAGACCAATAATGATAAAGTTTTTGCTGAGGAAGTTTTTGAAGAACCATTTTGAGAGGTGACTTCAGATGCAGAAGATACTTGGACAACGTTAATAACTTGCATCATTCAAATAACCAAGAATACTTTAGGAGTGTCAGTGGGTAGTTTCATGGTAAAGAAGGATACAACGTGGTGGAATGAGAAGGTCAAAGCAATTTTCAAGGAAAAGATAAAAAAAATGCTATCTTACGTTAGAAAAAGGCAAGAATGAGGAAAACTTTGTCAAGTATAAGAAGGTCAATACCAAGACAAGTCAATACCAAGAAAATGTGCCTTGGTGCTTGTTGTTTGCTGATGACTTTGTCTTGGTAGATGAGACCAAAGAGAGGGTAAATAATAAGTAAAAATAGTGGAGACAAGAGTTGTATTCACGAGGTTTCATATTACTCAGATCAAGACAATGTACATGGAGTATTACTTTAGCACAAATGAGATAACATGAGACACTATTATTGCTCCAAAGGATGCTTCAAATAACTTGGGTCCATATTTTAATGTAATGGGGACATCAACAAGGTGTGACCCATAGATTAAGTGTTGAATTGAGAGTAGCTACTGGAATATTATGTGATCGTGGTATACACTTAGATTTAAAGTGCAAGTTTTATCGAACGACCATCAGACCGAAGGTATTCTATAAATCAGAGTATTGCACTTTAGAAAGGATCATAATAGAAAGAAGGGAGTAGCAGAATTGCGAATGTTCCGATAGATGAGTGGAAAAACCTTAAGGGATAAAATTCAAAACAAAAGCAGCTTGTCCCTCTTATCGATTAACACAATTGATTAGGGAGGTTTGCAATCGGAAGTGGAACAAGCCTTCTTGTCTCAGCTTATTAGTGAGCTTCAGCAAGACCCTTCGAATCACCCCGGGTGTACATTAGTGAATGGTAGCCTACAACACAAGGGCAGGATGTTGTGGGCCCAAAAATCAGCCTTCATACCCAAGTTACTCCACGAATATTATGATTCAGTCTTAAGTAGTCATAAAAGAGATCACAAGACATATCTCAGGTTAACGCCAAAATTGTTTTGGATTAGGATGCATAAATAAGTCATTCAATACTTTCGTAATTGTAATATCTGTCAAAGGCAAAAATGATCTTACCTACAACAAGCAAGACTTCTCCAAATCATTCAATACGCTTGTAGTTGCAATATCTGTTAAATTGCATGGGTTCCCAAATTCTATAGTGTTCGATAGGGATAAGATCTTTATGATCATTTTTTGGAGGGAGTTGTTTCGATTACAGGCCCCAAGTTGTTGACAAGCACGACTTATCATCCCAAAACCGATGGTTTATCGGAGATAGTGAATCAAGCCTTCGAGGCTTATTTGCGATGTTTCATCGATGGGAAACCGCGGTTTTGGTGCCAATGGCTGCATTGGGGCAAATATTGCTATAACATGACAACAAACTCCTCCACCATTTTCTCTCCATTTTAGGTATTATATGGAAGAGCCTCTCCTTGTCTCCTTTGAGGCTACCATGACTACAATCATCTTGAAGAGATGCTCTTGGCTAGAGACACAGTACTTGACGAGTTACGTCCAACTCTTTTAAGGGCACAACACAGAATGAAACACAATGCTAACTTGAAGAAGAGAGGCATATCCAATTAGGTTGGCGACTGGGTATGCATACGGTTACAACCATATTTGCAACAAACCATAGCTAGGCGATCCTGTGAGAAGCTGGCAGCTCGATTCTATGGGCCGTTTCATATTGTTGAGAAGATTGGAGCAGTGGCATACAAGCTAAAAATTACCTCCAACGAGTAGTGTGCACCCAGTTTTTCACTTCTCCCAATTGAAACAGTTCATGGTTCGATTACGGCTTCGGCAGAGATACCAACACAACTTGATCATGATTTGGAGCTAGTGGCAAAACAAAAATCAATTTTAGGGGTGAAGAAAAAGAGTCCTCAATCACAGCATGTGGATGTAATCTTGATCGCATGGCGTAGGTTACCAATAAGTGAAGAAAGTTAGGAGGATTACCAAAATATCTGTAATCAGTTTCCTTCTTTCTACCTTGAGGACAAGGTGATTGAGTGGGAAGGGGGTAATGTTACAAATGATGGGCTACAGCAACCAGCTTTGAAGTATACATATAGTTGACGGGGAAGGAGAGACATGAGCCATCATAACAGAAAGTAAAGTGTCTTGTGTGGGTCTTTTGTTTTAAGTAAGTTTTAGTTGATTCGGGTGTCTTTAGGTGGTCAGTTATTAGTTGTTTTTTCTTTTAGAAGTTTGTAAGATTAAATATTTCTTGTGGCCTCCCTTCTAAAGCCTATAAATATAAAAGTTAGAGGGGTATGAGGAGGCAAGTATTAATTAGGGAAAAGTAAGAGGTGGAAACACTTGGAGCAAAGGATAGCCGGAAATATCCTTGTGTAATACTTTGACATTGCAATTTGCAATAATACATTTTTCCATTTTCATTTTTTTTTTGTGATTTGTATTTAGGGTAGAATACCTATCATGCATGTCATTGTGGAGTAAGACACAAACCAGGGTTTGAGAATTTGATGCTATTCTGAAGGAGAAGAGGAAGATTAATAAGGATGGAGATGGTGATAAAAAGAAGAATTAACAGTGTAAGGAAAAAAATCGAGGTAAGGTCATGGAAGTTTGATATGACAAAACTCAGGGTCACCAAATGATATAAAAAAAAGATTTATACCACTAGGAAAAATCACGAACTCAAGGTCTACACATGGAATTTCCTAATTTCAACTATGTTATATGTTCTATCATTTTAGTAAGTTAAACTTGCTTCGGATATCTTTCTCTAGTATCACTAAGATGTGATGATATTTTTTCGGGTGGTTGTGTGTTTGAGAGTCTAAGATATTCTTTTAATGAAAGAATAGTTTTTTGAGACTCCTTATTCTTTCCAATTGACTCTTTTTCTTCTGCAGTGGCAGTCGTGCATTGAGGCCTCGGATTGCCTAGGCCCCGTCATAAAATGCAGATTCTCTGGAATTTCTTCTGAAAAATTGTAAACAAAGTTGAAAATCTTAAGTAGAGATGTCATGGCCCCTCGAATTTGTAATTTTATTTGTCTAATTGCTATGATTATTTTTAAAGTGTTGCCATACTTGGTCCACCACTAACTGGATAACTATTTTATGTATCCATGTTTAGACATGTTTGTTGTATTTATGGAAAGCGCTCTGTATGTATGTTACTTTGTTATGTTTCCTTCTTGCACATTGACATGCGTGTAGCCGTGCGACTTTTTTATTTAGTTATGATTGCAATAAAATGTTTGAGTTCTTGTTACAATGAAGATATCTATGTCAATACCACAAAGCTATTACCGAAACATCTTAGGGCTATTAGTTAACATTACCCTTGTTTATGATAATCATATGATGTAGGGTAGGCTCCAATCATGCTTGGGATGTTGAGCTCAAAAAGAGATGGCCTTTATGCTTCTTACATTTTATGGTTAGCTCTGGCAGATATGCTGATTGTCCTTTGCCATGATTACACAATTTGTACAACAGTTTGTAGATGCGATTGGGGACCCTGCTGGTCGTACAAAACTTATTGATTCAATGGAAGCTATTTTGAAGGGAATTCGAAAGGTAACTTGAATTCTTACACAGGTCTTCAACCATGTTACCTAGAGCATGCATGCTACCTTAAATTGATTAGCAATTTTTTTGAGCGTGAATATGGTTGATTGATCCCTTGTTTTTTTGTTAGTTGTGAATTAATCCCTTAACTTTTAATTGGTGAAATATACCCCAAATTATTTTTCCTAGTGTGAAATTAAAACCTTTTAATATCTCTAGTATGATTTTTGCTGGAACATTGTAAGATAAATGCTTATTTTGCGTCTTAAACTCTTAACTTGATTAACGTAGATCTACTTGAGAAGCTGTCAGTGACTGGAGGTATCTACCTGAATTAAGCCTTCATGACAAACTCAAATCTCTAGAAAAGCCATTCCTGAACTAGAATAGATAGCACTTCAGTGGTATTGATGAGAAAATAAACAAACTGGAGACTGCAATACATGTGTTACAAACAGAAAGTGAAAAAGGAAACTTCAACATGGAGCAAGCTAGATTGAGAGCCATACAGGTACATCTACATGCATGGTTGATAACGAAGGAAAGAATGTGAAGACAAAAATGCCAGATCACTATGCTTTAAATAAAAGGACCATAACAAAAATCTTCCATGATGTGGAGGAGAAAAGGAAATGAAATAGTAAAAATCATAATAAATGATAAAACCATCAAAGGTATGTCCATCCTAAAAAGAAAGGATTAGAGAACACTTCTCCAAAAGATTAGCAAAGAACAATACTCTAGAAATTAAGTTAGAATTGGATGATCTCTCAAAGATCAACTCTGATCAAGCAAGGATTTCTGAAGAGAGACTAAATTTTGTAGAAGTAAGACATTAAATTCTTAGAGAAGTTTGGGAGGAAATAAAAGAGGAAGTCTATGCTTTTGTCCTTGACTTTTTAAACAAAGGTAGGTTCCCGAAGGCAATTAACATTACATGGGTAACATTCATTCCAAAAATCCAGCTACCAGTTACAATTGATGACTATAGACCTATACAATTTTGAAGAGAGACTAAATTTTGAAGAAGTAAGATTATCACCAAGCTACTTTTAGTAAGATTGAGATGTGTAAGATTATCACCAAGCTACTGTTATGGCGGCAGGTCCTCAACCAGTACCACAAACACCTCAATACAGTAAGCAAGATTATCAATAAGAAATAGAAGAAGAAAATCAGAATATTAGTTGTGCAGAACAGAAAAGAAAGAAAGAAAGAAGAAGAATAATAGTGGAATGCTTTTAATTATGTATTAGAGGACGTGGTGTCCCCTCGAGCTCTTCGAGTGGCCCGATAACTCCTATAGGTACAATACCCAAATGATACTACAAGCATATCTATTCTATTGTACTCTTAGCTATATATAGAAAAGTACTGAATTCTAGAAGCTATTAGAAAGTACAGCTCATACACCAAAATTCTTTACTGACATCATGCCTTTTGTGAATGGTGACTAAGAGAGAGGTATAACCGAATTCAGTTACTCTTAATATTCTTCCTCCTTGCATAAGTATGTAAAATAGTGGGCCTGGGCTGCTGATCCGGATCCATAACAATACCCGCCCCAACGAGAGACCCCTTGTCCTCAAGGTGGAAGTCAGGAAAAAGTGTGAGAATGTTTTCATATAACTCCCAAGTAGCTTCTGAGGGGGAAAGACCTTTCCACTGAATTAAGACTTGAGCTGTGGACCAAGGTTGTGCAGCATCTTTTCGAACACCCAAAAGGCCAAAACAGCCATGGGCTGCGTCTGAAACTCCAAAATGGATGTCAAAGTTGAGGGCAATGCTGTTCGATTGAAGGTAGCTCCGGAGGCTCGCTTAAGTTGTGAAACATGAAATACCGGATGTATTTTACTCTCCAGAGGCAAGGCTAAACGATATGCTACAGCACCAATTCGGGCTTCGATCACATATGGTCAATAGAAACGAGGAGCAAGTTTATCACATGGACGACGAGCAAGGGATTGCTGTTTATATGGTTGAAGTTTTAAGAACACCAAATCGCCTACCTCAAACGAAACTTCCCTCCTACTCAAATCAGCCTGCTTCTTCATCCTGTGCTGAGCTCGAAGTAAATTATACATAAGATCATCCAAAACAGCATCACGTTCTCTCAATAATTGATCGACACTATCCACCGGAGTACAATTATTGCCAATGCGAATGATGGAGGGAGGAGGGCGGCCATAGAGAGCCTTGGATGGTGACATTTTGATGGACATGTGGGGGGCGGTGTTATAGCAAAACTCGGCCCAATGAAGCCACTTTGCCCAATTTCGTGGATGACCATTGACAAAACAACGAAGGTATGTTTCGAGAGCCTGATTGACTATTTCACTCTGCCCGTCGGTCTGTGGATGATATGCGGTGCTACGAGATAGAACCGTCCCTTGCAAACGAAAAAGCTCTTGCCAAAAATTGCTCATAAAGATCTTATCATGATCGGAAATTATGGACGAAATAAACCCATGTAAACGAACAATTTCGCGCACAAATATTTCAGCAACCGAGGCTGCAGTAAAAGGATGTTTCAGACCCAAAAAATGCGCGAACTTGGTTAATCTATTTACCACCACAAGTACCGTATCATAACCTCCCGATTTGGGTAAAGCTTCCACAAAATCCATCGTAATCTCGTCCCAAACATGAGATGGAATAGGTAAGGGTTGTAATAGACCGACGGGTTGTTGGTGAGAGGCCTTTTGTAGCTGACAAACGGAACACTTTTGAACAAACTTTGTAACCGATCTACGCATTCCTTCCCAAAACCAATCTTCGGCGAGGCGAAGATATGTCTTGTACTCACCATTATGTCCTCCAACAGCTGAAGAGTGGTATTCGAGTAAAAGTTTGGCTATCAAAGGGGATGATTTCGGTATAGCCACACGACCTTTTTTAAGCAAACAGCCATGATTCTTCCAGTTTGTTGAGATTGTACCCAACTTAGCAAGCCACTCAATCCCTAAGATTATATCAGCATGCCCTAATTCCAGAGGAAGGAAATTTTCAGCTATACATATTGCTCCCAAGTCAACTTCAACTTCTTTGCAAAGCCCCGTACCCATCCGTGTCTCACCGGTCCCCAAAGTGACCCCAAAATTTTCGGTGGACTCTACTGGCAGTTCAAACCTTCGAATTACATCAGGTGAAATAAAGTTATGAGTCGCCCCTGGATCTATCATCACAATTACTTTATTTCCTTTGATCGTTCCTTCTAGCTTCATAGTACGGGGGTTATCAATTCCCACAACTGAGTTTAGTGAAATTCCCGCCGTGACTGGTTCTACCTCCGATCGATCGTCATCCTCCGCTTCCAATTCTTCTCTCTCCTCCGCCTCTTCCGCCACAATCAACACACTCAGCTTTTTCTTTTTGCAAATGTGACCTATCCTCCATTTCTCATCGCACCTATAACACAACCCCTTAGCTTTCTTGTCCTGAAACTCCCGATCACTGAGCCGGCGAGTGTTTTCGTAGGAGGATTGTCGATTAGGGTGATGGTGGGCATTTTGTGGGTTTTGCAGGTTATACTGGTTTGGTGGGTTGTGGGTATTTTGAGAGGGTAGGCTGTTTTTGTGGGTATAAGAAGGTGAGGGGTATTTTGGATATTGATGTGGGCGGTGGGGGTAAATGGGTAAATTTCTGTAAGGGTTACTTTGAGTACTTCCTGGAATATTTAAGAGACCTAGGGCAATTAAATTTTCTTCAATTTTAACAGCCATATCCAAAGCTTCATCTACATTCACAGGGTCCATCAACCTCAACTCCGTTTGTATCCTCCATTCCAACCCTTTAATGAAGTTGGCCAACAAACACGATTCACTAACCTCCTCTTCTAAATTCGCCACAAACTGTATGAATACCTTCTCATAATCTTCTACACTCCCCTCTTGTCTTATGCTCATCCATTGCTCCATAAGAGAGCCCCCTTTTCGTCCCCTAAAATGCTTCAAAATCATACGCCTAAGGGTCCTCCAATTTGGAATGATCCGTCTCTTCTTCTCCCAATGGAACCAAGCTAAAGCATCTCCCTCTAATCCCAAACTAACCGCCCCAAATTTCTCTTTCTCAGTCAATTGATATACCTCGAAATATCGTTCTACCTTCCCAACCCAACCGTCGGGATCATCCCCAGAAAAAATAGGAAAATCAAGTTTTCGGACATTATAGTTACCTCTTTCCCGATTACGCTCCACAGATTGTCGAAAATCCTCCAAGATCGCCATGTTTTCACCATCATTAGAGCGATCCTGCTCCAAATTCGACCTCTCAGGAATGCTTATTGGTGTATTTTCCTCTCTTCGTTCCCCCAATTTCAAGCTTATGGCCTTGACTTCCGTCGTAAGGGCAGCCAAAACAGCTGTAATATTTTTTTGCTCCTTCACACTGTCATCAACCTTCGGTTGAGACTCTTCTACACATTTTTTTAAGTCTTTAAAGCGTTCCTCCATGGTCTCCCTTAACTCCGGCACCTCACCTTATAAGGCTGCCACTGTCTCCTCCAAATCATCCAATCGGTTCGCCTGAGTGGGCGGCATGATCAACCGCTCTGATGCCACTGTTATGGCAGCAGGTCCTCAACCAGTACCACAAACACCTCAATACAGTAAGCAAGATTATCAATAAGATATAGAAGAAGAAAATCAAAATATTAGTTGTGCAGAACAGAAAAGAAAGAAAGAAAGAAGAAGAAGAATAGTGGAATGCTTGTAATTATGTATTAGAGGACATGGTGTCCCCTCGAGCTCTTCGAGTGGCCCGATAACTCCTATAGGTACAATACCCAAATGATACTACAAGCATATCTATTCTATTGTACTCTTAGCTATATATAGAAAAGTACTGAATTCTAGAAGCTATTAGAAAGTACAGCTCATACACCAAAATTCTTTACGGACATCATGCCTTTTGTGAATGGTGACTAAGAGAGAGGTATAACCGAATTCAGTTACTCTTAATATTCTTCCTCCTTGCATAAGTATGTAAAGTAGTGGGCCTGGGCTGCTGATCCGGATCCATAACAGCTACTTTCAGTAAGATTGAGATGTGTAAATGTCACACTCATAAATTAATTACAATTTTCCTTTATGATGGATGGGAAAATTCCGGATGGAGTTTTAGCAGCTACTAAATCAATGAAGTGGATGAAAAGGAAGAAAAAGGTTGGTGCTCTCTTAAAATTAGATTTCTAGAGAGCTTATGATTCTGCTAAGTGATCTTTCCTGGAATAGGTAATGAGAAAGATGGGTTTTGGTAGGAAGTGGATTGGATGTGTAAGCACAACATCATTGTCAATACTGCTAATTGGTCAACTATTAAGAACTTTTAATATGGAAAAGGGCCTCAGGCGGGGCGATGCTTTATCCCCTTACCTTTTCATGCTTGTTAATGAAGCACTAGTAAGCCTGTTTAGAAAAGTAGAAAGCAAAAGCTACATAGAAGCAGTTGAAGTTGGCTAGGACAAAACAAAGACTATATGGCAAAATAGCATTTGATGTTTTCAGTGTGATGTCTGGACTTAAACTGAATTACCATAAGTCTAGCATAATAACATGGCAAAATAAAGATATTAAGTGAGCAGAAAACATTGCTTAGATATATGGATGCATACACTAAAAGTGCTCGTTCATGTATCTAGGTTTATTAATTGAAAACATGAGAGCCTGTTCTGAGGAAAGTGAAGAATAAATTACAATCCTGGAAATCAAACTACTGTCTAGGGCATACAGGAAGACTTACACTTATTAAAAGTGTGCTCAACGGCTTGCCAATATACTATATGAGCAAGTTTAAGATGCCAAAGTTGGTGGCAAAGAGAATGACTGCTATGCAATGAAATTTCTTTTGGGCTGGTAACAATTAAGAAAAGAAGTCCATCCTGCAAGGCTGCAATGAGTTGGTCCAAGATTGAACTACCAAAAGTGCAAAGTGAGCTAGGCATGGGTAATATTTTGCAAACGGATGTCGTATACCCCTTGTCGATTACCCACTGCCCTCCGTCGTCAGTTTCTAAGGGCTGTGTACTGTCCTGCAAAATGGGTACGAACAAGAAGATAAAAGCTTTACAGATGTCTCACGCAAGATTGATTGGCAATCAAGAAAAGTAATGAAAACACAATGCTTGATTATCGGAGAGGATTTCTTTCTTGAGCTCTTAGAGTAGCTCAATAATCCCAAGTGCCATACACCCAATTGATATACACGCATGAAAACAAACTAAACCGTCTAGACCTATATATACCTATATGTGAAGTTATAAATAGACTCACAACAATAGAATGCCTGCTCATCATAACATAACCGAAATAGCAAACTAACAGACAGTTTGTTATTCTAATTATTTATTGCTGTTATTTCCTCCTTTCCTTGAATATGTATATATAATTATGGGTTTGAGCTTTTGCTCTTCTATGACAAAGAACCGGTCACTCTTCTTCAAATGATGGTGGAGATATTCAGTGCAGGAAAATTCACTATGGAAGAGAATTATCAAATCGTTACATAGTATAAAAGGAAGAAATCCATCAAAAGAGGTTTTGGGCACAGTCAAGGAAAGAATGTGGTCTCAGATGATGGAGAAAGACAAATAGGTGGAAGTAGTAGGAAAGAGTAGTGGGACTGGGAAACAAAATAGGAAGAGGAGACAAAACCTTGTTCTGACTAGACAAGTGGTGTTTCCTACTGTCTCTAAAAGTGCTATTCCCTAGACTTCATTCCTTATCTATGCAAAAAGAGTATGCTTGAAATGGGATATTGCCAACACGAGGTGTGGACCTAACAGCTAGTACATTGAAGAAGGCTCAATGAATATGAGGAAGAAGAGGTTAGTAATCTACAAGCTTATTTGAAACACAGGAGCCACAAAAGGATAAAGAAATGGTATTAGATGGAAATGGTCAGAGCATGGTTTATTCTCCACAACAAGCCTGTCTAAGAAGTTCTATGAAGGAATAGCCCCCACAATACCTAGCCACATCACAAAATTTATTTGCTAGAACTTAGCTCTACCAAGAGCTTAGTTAACTTTGTGGCTTGTTGTATAAAAGAGGAATCATTGAATATTCACAAGCCTTCTGCCCTTTCTGTAACATAGAGGTGGAGACAAATAATCATGTAATGCTCAGTTGGGAGCCTCTTGATTCAGAAAGCAGTAGGAGGAATTATGCTTGAAATGCTTGTGTGGTAACACCTGTAAGATATAGCATATATAGTGTAACAATAATTATGTTGGTGTTGTAACAAAATTGGATAGATGCTCCATTGGCTTTATTTCCCTCCCTATGATTTTTTATGCGGGAGGTCTTAGTTTCCGCTATTACAGTGCTTTGTTCCGCTTTAATAAAATTCCCAATAAAAAAAACAGTAACATTAATAAATCCATTTAAGTCAAGTATTTCATTGGTTTTATTAGGACTTGTGTTATGACATTTCCAACATTCATATTCATTTGTGTTTATAATAACGTTTCATATTTGAACTTCCTTTCCATGAAAAAACTAAAAAATCTATCGATTTTGTTTAAAAGACATTACTTAAATTTAATCTATTATGTTGGTTGTATTTTCTTGTCGAACACTTGATGGGGAGACGCTTATGAGGGAAAATCATACCGGAAATATTAAGAGGTATTATTTTCACAATAGGGGCAAGATATGGGGTCAATTTTCATCAATTTAAAGATAAGAGATATTATTTCACAATTGACTAAAGTTAAAGGGTAAATAAACCACTTTTGGGGTTTTTTAGTGTGAAAAATTAAAATAAAACTAATTGAGAACTTGTCACTGAAATGTTTGATTTCTAATAGTGCTGAGATAAACAATGACTACCTTTCTACTTGAATATAAAGGGTCTCAAAGTATATTTCTTGCCATAGCTTAATCACCACCTAGATGGTACCAAGTCATGTTTCTTTTTGATTGTGCCAAGCTTGGTTAATGTTTGTGTCCTGAGAAGCTGAATACATTTCTAATTTTATGGTCAACTTGTCTTGATGTGTTATTCAGAAGCTTGAAAAGGTACAACTCGGACTACAATCGGCGCAAAAAACTTTTGATACCCTCAGGGAACGTTATAGCGCAGCCATTATGAATCAACGTCATTGTGCTGTCCTTTTGAACGATTTTCAGGTGAGTGATTATGCTAGACTCGGTGATGTTTATTACTAGAGGAAACCATTTCCATATATGTATGTGCTTGTTGGTAGTGTAATCCAATTTCTTGCAAGGAGCCTCATTAAGGTAGTACCTTTGGTAGTTTTCTTGCACATTTGATGCTAGGTTTTGTTTGCTTACTATGGTAAAATTTTCTTACTCATGTATTTATGTAATTTGTTGTCCTCTCATTGAGTATGTATATACGTATATAACTATTAATTCATAATCAAATAGGGTTTCTATGTTTAGTTCTCTTGATAGAGGAAGTAAGCACTCAAAGTGTGAGAAGTTGTGTTTATCATAGTGCTAAAAGTATTTTTTTTTTAATTGTTTTAGGAGTAGGACTACTACTTTTCTGTAAGGCCCTGACATTGTTGCTGTTATACTTTGTTTTTTATAATTTGATATACAACCTCTTCTGGTTTAGTCTCTAATTTTCGGACTTTTGCTTTTCGTCATTACAGGAAGAATGTAGAAAGAATGAGAGACTCAAAAAGGAACTTGCACGGCTTGAAAAGCAAAGGAGCCAAACTTCCTCCTAGATCTGTTTTTCATGTACACTTCATAACTAGATAAATAACTGTATTACAGTTATATTTTTAATGAGCTATCATCTCTTATATTTTTCTGAATTCCATTGTTTTAATGATTTGAAAAGTTTTTCATATTTGAACCAATTTATAATGGTTTCAATTTATGTACTCCACAAGTATTGGCCTTCTTTTACAATTAGTGTTGATGTAAAGTGAACTGGATTTCTATTTTTGGATAAGTATTGAGGTCCCTTCAATAATTCATTTGTAATGTAATTTTCTTTAAACAAGGACAATATAATTTTATGTTTGTGCTTTTCTATCTTTTATAATCTCCCTGGCTATTACTGTATCTGCTTTGTCATTTTTTAGTGCATTTTTCAATATAATTGGACTTATACTGCTTTATAATTAGGACATGCATCATGTCTCCAAGGTAAGTTGTTATTTGACAGTGTACATTATAGCTTTGGATCAGAACTCAGAAGCATGGAACATATTCACAGAACAGCCAAGTATCACATATGAAATTTTGATTTCTCTCACAGGAACAGCCAAATCCAAATCCTAGCAGGTTGAATGTGTAGACTTTGATCTGAGCACACATCCATTGTGATTATGTAATATTGTCTAATATGTAGGCCCTTTTCCTTATATCATGCAGGATGCAGCGCAGGTGGTTGGCAGAACAGAAGACGGGCATATGTGCTTGGTTGTTGGATATATGGTGTGATGTAACAGCCATGTCAGTATGATTTGCTAAAAGACAAAGCTGCTCACATTTTTATTGGTTATTAGAAAATGCGTAGTTAGAACAAGTTATTTTTGAAGAACATATGTGCTGAAATCATAGAAAAAACCGGATTGTGTCATAATCATTGTTATTAAAATTGCGATTTTGAGTTATGATTTTACTTTCCAAAAATAAGTTAGCGATTTGAATCGTAGGTTGAATCTTAAAATTGCGATTTTGAATCGCACGGGGATTATCTAATACTTCCTCCGTTCCGAAATACTCGCTACATTTCGATTTTGTGCACTATTCATTGTTCAAACTTATTTTACATATTGCGACTGAGTAAAAATATAGTCAAATGAGATCTTATTTGAATCGTCTAATCGCATACTTTCATAATATTAAATTTATATAATTTTTAGATAAGTGTAGTTTAAGATATTAATGATCAAAATTGTGCATTGGATTACGTACAAATTGAAATGTAGCAAATATTATGGAACGGAGGAAGTATATATATATATATCAAACAGGCCAGGTTGTTGTTTCATATCTGAAACAACTATAGGCACCAATGCCAATTATGTCAACTCTGAGAGGTGAATTCCCACGAATGTTGGAGGGAGTAATATGCCATATTAATCAGGGTGTTATGAAGTCTACTCCCCTCCTTATCAAGTGCCCTTGAGCAGAATGTTGGAGGGAGTAATATGCCATATTAATCAGGGAGTATATTAAATTCAGTCAATGCTGGCCGTAATCCAGTTTCTGAGAGAGACCTATCTGCTTTGGTACCGAATCGTTGCTACGTAAATGTTACTGCTCATAACTTTGAACCAGAATGTTTAAACCCACCTTGGTAGGAACATATATATAAGTGTATTTTTGTGTGCTCTAAACACATTTACAGTGATTCATTTGTGTAATGTTCTTTCCGTCTACTTGGGTGTGAGCTGTTGGATATTTAGAGCATGTAGGACATTATCCAAGGCTTAGAACATGTATTACATAAACTAAGCAAGTACGTAACAACGGAACCAAAACGAGGCTTCACGTGCAAGTGCTCGTTCGAGCACTATTATGCTCGTTCGAGCATGTGGCTCTGAGCAGGTCAGAATGCTTCTGAACATTCTGTTTTGATGTTTTGGTGGTTTGCTCGTTCGAGCACTATGGTTGCTCGTTCGAACACTTAGAGATTTTCGAGTCAGAAAGTTTCTGGAAGTTGTTTTGTGAAACAAAGTAATTGTTCATGAAACAAAGTGATTGTTCATGAAACAAAGTTATGTTTCATGAACTAATGTGTTGTTATGTATCAATGTGTTACATCGTCAACCGATGTATGGATTGGATGAAACCATGTGACACTTCAACTCTATAAATAAGAGTGAGTGCATGGATATCAAATGACTTGTTAGAATCAAAATTCTGTCATCTTTCTCTTATTCTCTTGAAACGTAATGGAGAGTGATCAACTCCTTTATAGTTTTTTTAATTTCGATCTCTACAAAAACATATTGTTGTTTAGATTAATCGGTGCGTACTCATCGGTTAATGTGGTTGATTGTATCTCGTTGTGAATATCCATTATCGTAACCCAAGTACCTTTGTGGGGGATATATCACAAAAGGAAAGTTTCCATACGCCTTCAACCTTTTATCAAGATTTCCGGTGACCATTGTGTTGCAACGAATCTTCATCACGGTGTTGTTCATTTCATGTTTATTCTAAGCAAGGAGTCCATTGCCATAAACAAAGGTTTGCACTATTATTTATAACAATCTTTTGTGATATCTTCTTTGATCATGGGAAGCGTTAAGGATCTCACGTTAAACTTCATGAAATTGGACAAGTATTTTGGTATGGAATTTTGATGAAGGCAAATGATATAATTATTCTCTTGATTATTTTAATAAGAAGTATCATGGAAAACAAGTAAGTTTTTCTTTCATGTAATTTATTTATCATAAATTATGGTTGATGGTTTTGTGTTTAAAATTGTGAGAAAGTATTTACATACATTTAAATCTTCTTTTGGATGATCATATACATGTGTTCAAATTTATGTTAATTTGAAGTAAAGCATGTGGATAATATTATTTACAAAGATATGATCTAGAGAAGTGGGTATGTGTTATTTTGATGATGGAAATTTATGATGGAAATCATAATGTGTTATTTTCTTAATAATTTTATTAAGAAAAGTGAATAGAATTTATTCATGTGATCATCATGGTTAAAAGGGCAATGATAATTTGTAGTATGAAATAAAATACTACAATGGTTATGATGATTTAGGTTGGGACAGAAAAATAGGAGGATACTCAAGCAGCTTGCTTTCATTCATGAGCTCAGATCGAAATATATACAAGGTTGGAGGTAAGGATAATACCTTAACCAATGAGAAAGGCCCAACAGCCCACATACTACTACAAGACAAAGTAAGGGAATAAAAGGACACTGCAAATACAGAGAAACCGTTCTAAAACAAGAGACTACCAAAAACGCTGCATACAAGAAATAAGAAAGAGCTGCTAGCTGCTGCACATACTGATGTTCCTCAATACTCCCCCTCAAGCTAGGAGTGGAAGAGAATTGTGAACTCCAAGCTTGACTAGAAGATGATTATGCTGCTGTATAGGAAGTTGCTTTGTAAACACATCAGCAAGTTGTTCTTTAGAAGGAATGTAAGTAGTTTGGATCGCACCAGTGGCTTGCTTCTCTCGAATAAAATGACAATCCATCTCCACGTGCTTAGTTCTCTCATGTTGGACCGGATTTGCAACAATAGAAAGAGCTGCTTTGTTGTCGCAATGAATGACAGTGGGATGAAAGGATTGAAGGCCAAGATCTTTTAATAGTTGTTGGAGCCACAAAACTTCACAAGTGGTTAGAGCAAGAGCTCGATATTCAGCCTCGGCCGATGAACGCGCAACTACGGATTGTTTCTTAGATTTCCAAGAGATGGGTGAAGACCCTAACAAAATGCAAAAACCAGTAGTGCTGCGTCTAGTATATGGGCAGCCACCCCAATCACTATCACAAAAAGCAGTAAGTGTAGTAGAGCTGGAGGATGTGAGAAGTACCCCTTGAGATGGAACAAGTTTGAGGTATCGGAGAACACGTTTGGCGGCTTGCATATGAATGGTTGTAGGCTTGTGCATAAACTGACTGAGGAGATGCACAGCATAAGCTATGTCAGGACGGGTGATGGTAAGGTAAATTAGCTTCCCAATAAGCTGTTGATAATGGACAGGTGTAGGTAATGGGTCACCACGATGAAGGTGAAGCTTGATGTTAAAATCAAGTGGTATGCGAACAGGCTTGGAATTGAACATATGGTACTCATTGAGCAAATCAGCCAAATATTTCTGCTGTGATATGAAAATGCCATGTTCATTTCGGTCCACTTCAATCCCCAAGAAATACCGAAGGTCCCCAAAATCCTTCATATTAAACTGTGATGCCAGGAAAGTTTTTGTTTTTTGAATGGCTAAAGGATCATTACCCGCAAGGATGAGATCATCCACATAAACAAGTAGGATTGTGTGAGAGTTATCATGGTGTTTAGCAAAGAGAGAGTAATCGTTGCGGGATTGAGTGAAACCAAACGATTTTAGAGCCAACGACAACTTCGAAAACCACTGTCGTGGTGCTTGCTTTAGACCATACAAAGACTTGGTCAGCTTGCACACACGATCAGATGAAGGGGTAATGGAAAGGGTATTAACAGAAATGGGAACACCTGGAGCAACATAACCAGTGGGCGGTTTAATGTAAACCGTTTCATCAATATCGCCGTGCAAAAAGGCGTTCTTTACGTCCATTTGAGACAAAGACCAATTGTTAATGGCAGCAAGAGCCAAGAGGGCTCGAAAAGTTGTCAATTTTGCAACCGGAGCAAACGTCTCAGCATAATCTATGCCCGGAGTTTGCTTGTTTCCCAAAACAACCAAGCGAGCTTTGTAGCGCTCAATTGTGCCATCAGGATGATATTTTGTTTTGAACAACCATTTTGTTCCAATTGCCTTTTTGCCATGAGGTAAGGAAGTAACTTCCCAAGTTTGATTCTCCTCAAGAGCTGCTAGCTCTTCATTCATAGCTACAATCCAGTGAGGGGACTTGATAGCCTCCTTAAAAGTGAGAGGATCTTTAGTTTGATGCAAGTGGGAAAGGAAGCAAGAAAATTGTGGAGTTACTGTGACAGTAGCTTTGGTGGCAATTTGTGAAGTTTGAGAAGAAGAGTGGGCATTATTGGACACATAATCAGTCATCCATGAAGGTGGTTGATGACTTCGGGTAGACTTTCGAAGGGTAGGAGTTTGAGCAGGTTGAGTGGAAGGTTGAGAAGGCTCATTGATGTTTGGAACAGGAGGAGGCGTAGGAGATTCATCCTCATCAGTAGACGAATCTTCCCAGGCTTGTGATGGTTGAATTTGGTGATCAGGAGAAGGGGGGATGAGTTGGGAAAGGTTATCTTTGGAGAGATGATATGGAAAAACATGCTCATAAAATTTGACATCTCTTGAGACAAAGGTGTGGTTGGTAAGAAGGTTTAAGAGCTTGTAGCCCTTTTGAGTTGAAGGGTATCCAAGGAAAAGACAAGGAACACCTCTAGGATTGAGTTTATCCTGATGTGGGGTAGGATTGTATGCAAAACTCAAACACCCAAAGGTCTTTAGCATGTGGTAGTTGGGTTTTTTGTGGTAAAGAAGTTCATATGGGGTTTTGTGGTTTAGGACAGGAGTTGGTAAACGGTTGATTATATAGGCTGCCGTGAGAATGCAATCGCCCCAAAAGCTCTTTGGTAAACCGGCTTGGAATCTTAGACATCGCCCCATTTCTAATACATTGCGATGTTTTCTTTCAACTCGCCCGTTTTGTTGAGCTCGGTCTACACAAGTTGTTTGATGTTGAATTCCATACTCATCAAATAATTGTCGACACTGATAATCTTTAAACTCAAGTGCATTATCGGATCGCACAATTTTCACTTTGCTATCAAATTGATTGTTTGCCATTTTAACAAAATTAGTGAGAGCATGGAAAGCTTCGGACTTATGCCTTAGAAGTGTAACCCACTTTGCACGTGTATGATCATCAACAACTGTCAAAAAGAAACGATGTTTACCCCGTGTTTCAACACGATAAGGACCCCATATTTCAATGTGTAGAAGTTCAAAAGAAAAGCTAGCATGAGACTTACTTGTTGGGTATGGACTTTTGGTCATTTTACCCATAGGACAAATGAGGCATACATCTTCTTTACTACCTTGGGGAACACACCCTATAGCTTTTAGCTTTTTCAAGGGGGCATGGCCTAGCCTATTATGCCATAATGTGGTGTCATTTATCACATGCTTTTCCAGAACCCCATGTTCAACTTTTTGAGAGTGAAGGACATTGATTGATGACTCATTGGAGGGTTGTGAGGCTACACGATTTCCCAACCGTTGCACAGCAATATCAATACTTTCATCAATTAAGTAATATAGTCCTTGTTTGCACTCCCCCACACCTCTTACTTTTTTAGTAATTTTGTCCTCTATCACACAATATTTATCATAAAATTGGACATTACATTGCTCATTTTTCGACAACTTGCTCACAGATAAAAGATTGTGTTTGAACTCAGGCACAATTAAGACTTCCTTTAAAAACAATCCATTTTTCAGTTCAACACTACCATAAGCAACAATGTTAGAGGTTTTTCCATTTGGCATGTTAATTTTCAACTCTTTATTTACATCAAAGGTGCGAGTAATATTGTTCATCTCACCACACATATGGTCGGATGCTCCGGAGTCTATTATCCACTCCATTTTCTCTACATGAACATTTGAGCAAGTTATCATACCTGCGAAGCCAGCGAATCCCGCATCAAAATCATCATCTCCTTCAGATTCGGCATTTTTTCTTCCAGTTGATGCTCCAGGTAAGTTTTTCAAGAGTTGTTCGAGTTGTTGAACCGTGAATCCACCACCTTCTGAGTCACCTTGAACGTTGGCAGCTATCCTACTGGGTGTATATCTCCTGTTTCTTCCCCAGTTGTTTGAGGATTGATAGCTGCTAGATGATGATGACCCAGCTCCAGCACCTTTCCCTTTATATGGCTGTCTATATTTCGGATGCCACTTCGGGTAACCTATTACAGTCCAACACCGATCATTTGTATGACCTTTCACACCGCATGCTGTACATACTTCCGTATCACCACGCCCTTTGCTGAGCATAGCAGACGATTCGAGGGGCTGCTGTTGTGTACTCAACACATTTCGTTGCGACTCTTCCTGTTGAAGAGAGGAACAGGCAAACTCCACATTTGGTAATACAGTCATCATTAACAGTTGGCTCCTTTGAGCCCCATAACTTTCATCAACTCCATTGAGAAACTGAAATAATTTTCTTTCCTCCTTCTGTTGATTTAAAGCTTCTAAGAACTTTGTTATATCTTCTCCCTCAGTTGTGATTTGAGGAAGTTGGTCAAGAGACTCAAGCTCTTCCCATTTGCCTCTCATAACCGTATAATATTCACCAATAGATAAACCATTCTGTTTCAGATTATATAAATCCCTATTTAACTTGTATTTTAGGGAACCATTAGTCACAGCATATCTTCTCTCAAGATAAAGCCATATCTCTCTTGCACTCAACATGTACATAATGGTTTGTTTGATGGATTGATGTGCTCGATTTAGAGCACATTTATATCCCCATTATGGTGTCGAGTCTCGTTGTTTCTCATTGGTTTTATATATTTTACACTCGATTTTACCTTGTTCTTGTCTCCGCAGTGTTTTGAGGTTATTTTAGGTATTTTTGGAGATTTCGAGGTGAAACAGATCGAGTTCGAGGCTTAGGCATCATAATCGAAGAAGACGCACGCATTTCGAGACATTCGTGAGGGCCTCGTTAAAGTTCGACGCACATTTCGAAACATTCGCGAAGGCCTTGCTAAAGTTCGACGCACATTCCGTGACATTCGTGGAGACCTCGCGAGAGGTCGAATATATATATATATATATATATATATATATATATATATATATATATATATATATATATATATATATATATATATATATATATATATATATATATATATATATATATATATATATATATATATAAAACAAAAGTTACCACGGAATGGATATGTAATACAAAAGTTAGGCAACTTTACATAATTCATGTAAGTTGTACAAAGTTAGGCGTCACACTAAATTCAGCAAAAGTTTCTGTTTTAGCCGAATATGTGTTCATTCGGTCGAATGCGGGTAAAAGGCAACAGGAGTTTTTCGCATACACGGACATCTTATATTAATTTCTTTAAAGCCCAATTCGTGGGCCATTAAAGAGACATCTTTTTTTGTCCAGATTTTCTATATATACCTTATTTCTCAATTTATTGGGCATGACTCTCTTCTAGAGTTCATCTTAGATTTACTCTTCATTGTAAATTTCTTTCAAACCCTAGAATAGTTTAATGCTTTCATTTATGCTTTCTTCTTCATTCAAGTCTCTCCATTTATGTAAGTTTACATTTCTTTATTGCTTTAATGTCATTTATTGCTTTCTTTATGCTTTCATTTATTGCTTTTCTAGTGTAGACTTTATTGCTTTCTTGTTGTTCATTCCATTAAGTGTTTTCATGTCTTTTCTTTGTTTAATGCTTTCTAGATTAGATTTAATGCTTTCTATCTTCTTGCTTTTGCTTTTCATATGCTAGAGTAGTGTTTTAGGGTTTTGGGTTAGATAAATCTTAGGGTTTTGGTCTTGTGTTTAATGTTTAGAAAGATGGTTGAGATTGATGTTGGTTTATTGATTGATATTCGAGTCGAATCTTGTCCTGCCACTCCTTAGTGAGACATAGGGCGATTATGGGTCGTTCGCATGACTATAGGTCATCAACTTCCCCTCGATGTCTAGAGTGTCTCGATTGACCTTCGTTCGATCTCCCTCGACCTAGCCTATCTCTATTTCCAATAGACCTACCTAGGGTGGACCTAACCTAAGCCCGCTTTCTTTCCTTGCTTTATATTTGTCATTAGTTTAGTTCATTCATCCTCCTACCTACCAAGCATCCAACCTTTCCTACACCAAACCTTTAGTCTAGCATCCCTTGTCTCTGTGGTTCGACCCCCGACTTACCGCTACACTCGTTGTAGTATTATTTTGGGTGATTATAAATGTGTTTGCATAGCTTAGGTTTCTAGCGTATAACGACGCGTTAAAACCCCGTTATCATGGATTCCTCAACTGAACCCATTATCCATCCTATCACTGTGTCATTACAAGTGTCCCACAGTTCACCTTTCACCTTGTCCGTTTCATCCCTCACAACGGTTCCGGTTACAAACCCTATTTTTCGTTTTGATGAAAGGGCTATCTCCATTGATCTTCTCCATCTTCTATAGTTATTAATACCTTATAACTTTTCTACACTTACACTGTTTGGACCATCTGATCCGTGTAGATAAAGAGGGTTTTGGGGGTTCATTTTCTCCATGAATGGAGTTTACTGTAATGGAAAGAAGAAGGGATAGAAAAAGGATCGAAAATGAGGGTTTATCAAATCAAGGCTCTGATACCATGATGATTTAGGTTGGGACAGAAAAATAGGAGGATACTCAAGCAGCTTGCTTTCATTCATGAGCTCAGATCGAAATATATACAAGGTTGGAGGTAAGGATAATACCTTAACCAATGAGAAAGGCCCAACAGCCCACATACTACTACAAGACAAAATAAGGGAATAAAAGGACACTGCAAATACAGAGAAACCGTTCTAAAACAAGAGACTACCAAAAACTCTGCAAACAAGAAATAAGAAAGAGCTGCTAGCTGCTGCACATACTGATGTTCCTCAATAGGTTAAGATTTATATATTATATATAAATTAAATTGCCAAGTATACATAAAGTATGTGTTTAGTCAAATTTTATTTGATTAAAGGATGATTTTATTCAAGTTTTTGATGGAATTTAATTTTTATGAGGCATGTTTAAAGACATGATTATTTTGTTTTATCATGTTGATAATTGATGTAAGTGGTATTGTATCATAACCGAAAGTATGATCTATTTGATGGTATGTTTCTCCATGAAATATGTTTAAAATTTATTATAAATAAATAATTTGCTAAATTTGTACGCATGGTATATGTATTATCATATGTTGATGATCAAAGTGCTAAATGTTATTCTATATTTTATGCATTACGGTTTTCGGATATTGATCAAATTATTGATCAAATTTGGTGGTTTATGTTTGCATGCCCATATCTTGTTTAAATTAAGTTAGTGATTAATTTTATTTAATCATATGTTGACCGTGGTATGGTATGTGTATTTGTTTTCATGAGAAGGTGGTTATTTATTTCATGATAAATAAATAAATATATAATTAAGTGAAGTAATCATACTTATCGGTGGTTTCATTTTTTATGAAGTGACCTTTTTCTTCAAGTTTATGGTATAAGATCTTTTATGTATTATTTTACCATGTTATTAAAATCTTAACAATGTGCTTGATCTTTATGTATAAAGTAGCCTTGTTATATGGATTTTGTTTTGCATTGGGCGTATGCCGTAAGGTACTATGTGATATGTAGTATGCTTTTGTGTTTATGTGATAAAACATGGAATAATTTCATGATATATTGTTACGTTACATGATTTCTTTGTAATGTGTTTTGCGGCAAGAATCATAAGATTGTATCAATTTCAATTGATGATGTACGTAACCATAATTTGGTTAGTTATGATAGTTACTTTGTTGTGACTACTTATAAGTAAGTGATGTTTTAATTGATTTATGTCAAGCATCTCATAAAATGAGATAAGAATTAAATTGACATATAATTTGTTTACCCAAGTTTATTACAAAATAATAATAAGCGGTAATGGTTCATTTTGACATACTCAAATGAGTTATGTTGTTACCCAAGTAAATCTAGTTATATTATAACTAAGATAAAGGGGTAGAAATTTTATGTCATGTGGATATACATATTTGTGTATATGGAACATATTAAATTCAAGTTTAATATGGTTGAACCATTATTGATAATAATTAAGTTTAAATTATTATGTATAATTCAACAATGTTGAAATTATAATTAAATGGTTGCTTTTATCATTACTTATGAAAATAGTTATGAAATAAATTGGTATTCTAAATATGAGAATTATTAATTTGCATAGATTTTTGCAAATTATGTTTTATGGTGATTAAAATTCCATAATGATTATAACTCAAATTATTATTACTAGTTTGTAATAATATTTTGATATGTTTATTTGGTCCATATGAGAAAATGGATGATGTATATAATTTATTCATAAATTATATGTGACAATTTGATTTATTTTAATAACTATAAGAGGCATTATAAGTATTTACTTATAAAGTTGTGTCCTTTAAGACATGAAATTATTATCAAGTAGTATGATAATGTATTTTATACTTAAAGTATAAAATGAAGATTATGGTACATAGATTTCATAATATTTATATAATTAATTGATTATTACTAGTTTGTAATAATGTGAGTAAATTGCTCAAGTTATGCATATTTTATGTATGAAATTCAATTTTGAATTGAATCACAAAGAATTGACATTTCTTTTTAGTGATTGAATGTTTACAAATGGGAAGGTAATTTTTGAAACTTCCAAGTGTAAACTTGTTAAGTCATTATACGAACTAAATCAAACACCGAAATTACAATGGTATTAAAAGGTTGATGAATTAATTTGTCCTTTGGATTCAAATTGATTCAAGACAGTAAGTGCATTTATAGCATGTTTAATGGGCAAGGCAACGGAGTCATTATTTATCTCAACGTTGATGATATGCTCATATTTGGTACTGATTTAGTACGGGTTCAAGAGACAAAAGATTTTTGTCAAGTTCATTTCAAATGAATGACATGGGGGAGGTCGATGTGATCTTAGGGATAAAGATCATAAGAGACGGAAATGGAATCAAGTTAAGTTAATCTCATTTAAATGAGAAAGTACTTAAAGTTTCAACATGTTTGATGAGATTCCAAACGTGGACCCCTATGTATCAACATGTCAAAATTAATTTAGACATGATAAGGAACCAGTTTCGCAATTAGCGTATTCAAAAGTCATTGGATCGCTAATGTATGCGATGTTTTGTACGAGACAGGATATGGTCTTTGCAATAGCAAAGTGGAGTAGGTTTACTTGTAATCCAGATTCGCATCACAAGAAAAGCGATTAAGAGAGTATTAAAATACTTTAAGGATACTTTGAATTGTGGTATCACTTATAGTGGAGAACCTCCAAGTTTGAGAGGGTTATTCCAATGCAAGTTAAATCACGAATGAAAAAGTTAATCTTCGACGAGTGGTTGGGTGTTTGTTTATGGGGGGGGAGCCATATCATGGTCTTCCAAGAAACAAACGTGCATTGTTGTTCCACTATGGCTTCCGAGTTTATAGCGCTAGCATATACAGGGAAGGAAGCGGAATGGTTAAGGAATCTCATGTTTGAGATACGATACCAATATTACCAATGTCTATATCACCGGTGGCAATTCATACGGATTGCAGGATGGCATTGGCGAAAGGATTATAATCAAGTGCATAACGCTAAATTCCGTCATATTGCTCTTAGGCACAGCCTAGTGCAAGGATTTATTGTTAATGGGGTCATAACTCTTAATTATGTGAACAGTAAGTTCAATTTGGCTTTACTAAAGCCATGAGTAAGGATTCAATTGAACAAGCATTAATTGAATCGAAATACGCTACTAAAATTCGATTAGAAAGCCCAATTCACACACGAGTAACATTGTGTCTGAATTCAATGTGGAGTAATTCTTTTTGGATTTTGTAAGCAACAAGTTTTAGTGACCCATCGTTGCTTTGGACCGTGAGTTAGCGAGGTAGTCGTCCCTTTAAAGTTCTCAAGGCTAAGAGTAGAAGAGCTCTTGGTGATATCCATTCACGGGGATATATTTTACGTAATGAGAACCTACCTATATAAGTTTGAAGTGTGGCCGCTTCAAGTAGTCAAGATTAGCGTATCGACTATGATAAACTTATGAATAAGATATGGACACGGTCGTTATAATGTGTCAAGAAACGACTAATGTGTTAGTTGTTTTGTGCGTACTTCATCTTCAAATGGTCAGATGTGTTATGTGATTCAATCCGCAGGGACATCATCATTTCACGATCATTTGTTAAGCGTGTTGTACTAGGTGTTAATTCAATCCGCAGGGACATTAGCATTGATGCATGGAATGTGATTTTGAAATCTGTTTTAGAGAAAGAGAAAGAATGTCCTAAAGGCTCTAAATGGGGGAGGATTGTTGGATATTTAGAGCATGTAGGACATTATCCAAGGCTTAGAACATGTATTACATAAAATAAGCAAGTACGTAACAACGGAACCAAAACGAGGCTTCACGAGCAAGTGCTCGTTCGAGCATTAGACTGCTCGTTCGAGCACTATTATGCTCGTTCGAGCATGTGGCTCTGAGCAGGTCAGAATGCTTCTGAACATTCTGTTTGATGTTTTGGTGGTTTGCTCGTTCGAGCACTATGGTTGCTCGTTCGAACACTTAGAGATTTTCGAGTCAGAAAGTTTCTGGAAGTTGTTTTGTGAAACAAAGTAATTGTTCATGAAACAAAGTGATTGTTCATGAAACAAAGTTATGTTTCATGAACTAATGTGTTGTTATGTATCAATGTGTTACATCGTCAACCGATGTATGGATTGGATGAAACCATGTGACACTTCAACTCTATAAATAAGAGTGAGTGCATGGATATCAAATGACTTTATAAATAAGAAATCCATATCGAATATGCCTAGCCTAGATTAAGTGATGAAAATGAATTTGGTTAAATAAACAATAATAGACAAAAATTTAACTTAGCAGAAATAATTAAAAATTTTAGGTAAGTACTCAAGTGTCCAGGTAAAGAGAATAGATCTTGAGAAGCATAGATGCAATTGTAGTTTTTTTTGGTTTGTTCTCTGTTCTTTTTCTTGGTGGAAAAAGATTGGAATTAACTAATGGACAAAAATGGTGAAAATCATTACTAACAAACAAGATTTATTATATTGAATAATTAGAAGAGACAATTAATAGAAAAACAATCAAAGGCTACCTAATTCCATAGCACCGAAAAAATTTGAAGAACGAAAACAACTAGATCTTTTAGGTTTTTTTTTTTTTAAAAATAGAACCTGCAACCAATTTACTCATCACAAGCCGCCAAAGACAATAGCTCATGGGGGAAAGAATTCAAATACAATTTTTCAAGATCCGGGCCCGGATCCCACCTAGCGACTAAGTGAGCCAACGAGTTCCCTTTGCGGGATACGGAGCTCACACAAAACGCCTCAAAAGACAAAACTAAGGCATTGATACGATCGAACAACAAATGGATGGGGGAAAAAACCGCTCACACTACAATCGATGTCCCTCATAATATTTATTGAGTCACCCTCAAGTTGAACAAAACGATAACCCAAACGGACCGCAACCTCCACACCAAAAAGAGCAGCAGCCGCTTCCAAAATGTTAGAGGACCAACTAGCAACAACACGCCGGACCCCCGCAAGAACGATCTTGCCAGAGCAATCCCGAAAAATAATACCCAAACCACGCCTAGAACACGAAGGGACAAAAGCATCGACATTTATTTTAATCCAATTTGTCAACGGAGGATGCCAATCTTGAAAACGAAGAAGAGACCCCGCAAAAGAAACACATGTTCTTGACGCATATAATTGATATTCATGAACCAATTTGTGAAAAGACACCGTGAGAGCAACCGCATCAACCTTATCATTGGTGAAAATCTGCTTATTTCTAACAAACCAAAGAGCCCATAACGTGGTACAAAGAGAAAGAAAATCCTCTTGAGACGAATTCTCATAAAACCAAACAAGAAAATCCATGACCGATGAACGAGGAGCACTAGGGAGTAAAGAAACCAACGACGAAACCGCCCAAACATTATCATTCGAAGGGCAATCACAAATCGCATGAATAATAGTCTCCGAATCCAAAAGACACCGCTCACAAGTGGGGGACTGCACACAATATCGACTATAGAGCACATGTTTAGAAGCCAACGACCCACGACAAGCTCTCCAAATAAAATGACGAAGCTTCGGAGGCACCGGTAAATTCCACACCCGCATCCAATATTTGTACTCCTCATTATTAGCCCCATAGCCAACCATCTCCGAACACCCAAGCAAACCCAACCAATACCCACTCTTAACCGAATAAGTGCCATCTTTAGTGTACCACCAAAACCGCCCATCTACCACATCACCGAAGACTAAAGGGATGGAAAGGATAGCCTTAATCGACTCATCATCAAACCATTGCGACAACAAATCAAGATTCCACGAGCCCTTTTCAAAATCAATAAACTCCGAAACATGCAAATCATCACTTGGCGCACCTAAAAGATTAGGCGGCTTAAGCACACTCCCACACGGCACCCACTTATCCGAACAAGCATGAACCAAAGAACCATTCCCAATCCTCCAACCAAGCCCCTCAAGTAAAAGAGACTTAGCCCCCCAAATACTTCGCCATGTATAACTAGGCGAATAACCCCTATATGCATCTAAAATATCGGACTTCTTGAAATACCGGGCTTTGAGAACCGCTACTAACAAAGGATTAGCACCAATCAAGATACGCCAAGATTGTTTAGCAAGAAGGGCCATATTAAAGATCTTTAAGTCTCTAAAACCCAAACCACCCATATGCTTCGGGAGACAAAGATTCGACCAACTATGCCAATGAATACTCCTTTTATCCACATTCGACCCCCACCAAAATTTGGCAAACATCGCATGAATATCATCAACAAAGCCATCCGAAAGCCGAAAAATACTCATCATATAAATTGGGATTGCTTGAATAACTGCTTTTATAAGGATCTCTTTCCCCGCACGAGATAAGAATTTCTCTTTCCAACCATTAATCTTTTTCCAAATGCGATCTTTAAGGCAAGAAAAAATAACTTTCTTTGACCAATCCACAATTGTTGGAAGACCAAGATAACGATCATGACGCTCCACCTCCCGAACCCCTAGAATATCAATAATCTCTTGTCGCAAATGATGATTAACGCCTTTACTAAAAGAAACCTCAGACTTATCATAATTCACTTTTTGCCCGGAAGCTTTTTCATAAATGCTAATAACACTAGCAACCGCCAAGCATTCCTGCACTGAGGCTTTCCCAAAAAGGATACTATCATCCGCAAAAAATAAATGGGACAAAATAGGCGCCCCTCGACAAATTTGAATACCATGAATCGTACGCCGCTCAATACCTAATGTGATAAGACGAGAAAAGGCATCCGCGCATAAAATGAATAAGTAAGGAGATATCGGATCACCTTGTCTAAGACCCCTAGAGGGAACCACATTACCACAAATCCCCCCATTTATTTTAAAAGAAAAAGAGACACTAGAAATACAAGAGAGAATACGCCTAACCCAAGCATCACTAAAACCCATACCAAGCATAACACGCTCAAGAAAGCACCACTCCACCCGATCATATGCTTTGCTCATATCTAATTTGAGTGCAAACGCCTCCTTACTACCCACACTCCATCGCTTCATTGCATGAGAAGCTTCAAAAGCTAAAAGAGCATTGTCGGTAATTGATCGACGAGGAATTAAAGCACTTTGTTGTACCGAAATAATATTTCCCAAGAAACCTTTCAATTTGTTAGCAAGAGTCTTGGAAATTATTTTATAGACGACATTACAACAACTAATCGGATGAAAATGCGCTACTTCCCGAGGGTCCGAACATTTCGGAATAAGAGAAATACAAGTTTTATTAATGCGTGAAAGATCAATATAACCCCTCCACCAAGATTTGACCAACCCAACCACATCTTCACCAATAAGATCCCAAAACTTTTGAAAGAAAATAGCATGAAACCCGTCAATCCCGGGAGCCTTCGTTGGATGCATTTGGAAAAGAGCATCACGAACCTCATCAAAAGTCGGCTCCTCATCCAGAATACTATTCATCTCATCACTCACCGCACGATGAATCCCCTCAAGAGCAGTCGAAAAACCGGAAGGCGAACTAGTAGCAAAAATACTCTCAAAATAAGCCGTAATAAGCCGTTCCAAATCAACTTTATCGGTGCACCATCTACCACTCGAATCCTCCAAACCCCGGATCCTATTCCGCTTTAAACGAGAACTGGCCTTATGATGAAAATATTTTGTGTTACTATCCCCATCTTTAATTTCATTCGATCTTGACCTCATATGCCAATAAGCCTCTTCTACCCTATGAAGATTATCAAGCTCCATAGACAAAGACTCACAAGCCTCGAACATACGAGCATCCGGAGACATCTTTTGCGCTTTAGCAAGCTTTCTCTCTATAACTTTGATCATATTCTTAACATCCAAACGATTTATCAGCCCATTCTTTTAAAGAAAAGGCACAGTGCTCCAATTTTGCCTCAATCGAGCTATCAAGCATCTCATTCCACGCCTTGCCCACAACCTTCTTACACTCGTCACTCGAAAGCCAAAACGACTCAAACCGGAAAATCCTATCTTGAAAATCATTTTCACCCCCATTCTAGTTTAAAAAAATTGGAGCATGATCCAATTTATAAATTGGAAAATGACGAACAAAAGCATTTGGAAATAACGAAATCCAACTAGTCGACGCAAGAAAACGGTCCAACCTCTCACGAATAATCGTCGAAGGATTCTGACCCCTACACCACGTGAAACAACTCCCAACGAACCCCAAATCAACCAAATTACAAGAATTCACACATTCTCTAAAAAGCCCCATATCTTTATCATCACGAGGAGCACCGCCTTCTTTTTCCGAACCTACCAAAATTTCATTAAAATCTCCAAAGAAAATATAAGGAAACGAACAACCCGCAATCAAAGATTTCATAAGGCTCCGCGTTTTATGTTTATTAGATTTTTCCGGCCACCCATAAATTCCATGCGCATACCACTTGCTTCCAAACCGATCATCATCCACCAAAATAGAAACATGATTTTTAGAATAAGATACAAGACTAGCATTATCCTCCCTCCACCATAAACCCAATCCACCCGAAAGACCGCTACTATCCACACAAAATCCATATTGAAAAGCACATTTATTCCTCACCTTTTCCAAGCGACCCGCATCAATCATCGACTCAATGATAAAAACAAAATCCGGACGTTCCCTCCAACACCAAGTGCGAAGGGCCTGAACTGTCGCCGGGTTATTAATCCCTCGACAGTTCCAACTTAATATTTTCATTGGTCTTCACGGGGTTGGTCTTGGCCAACACCCGCTACTAAAAAACCACTCATCTCATCATCAACATTCAAACCCCCAACCGAACCATGTCGAACCCTCTTACTACCCACTTCAATAGACACCATCCTCACATCGGCACATACCCCTTTCCTTTTTGAACATAAATTTTCAGCACACCCCAGAGACCCCCCAACACCATCTACACCTCCAAGAGACCCGCTGACCACCCCTCTCGAAGACCCAAGACCCTTCCTCTTCGGTCTTACACGCCTTCTTGAAGAAAAAGACGAGGACCCAAAATGAAAAACCCCAGCAGCAGGTGCATTACACACGGCAGCAGCATGTCCATCACTCACCGCATCTTCCTGACCATCATACACAATAGCATCTTCCTTTTCCCATAATGCCGAGCACATAACAGGAATTTCAACCAAAGATTTATCCAACAAACCATGAGGGTCATCACACACCTTCTCTAAAGGAGCACGTTCCCCAAGCACCGCCTCTACACCCATCGTATCCCGCGTCTTACTCACCAAAACCTCAGACTGTCCAACACCATTAACAACACAAGACTCCGGCATCGGTTTGGTCACAAAAAGACATTTCTTAGCCCGCAAAACATCCACTTCCTCTTTATACTTACTAAAACCCTTCCGTGGAGAGGCCCGAAGATCCATACCCCACCCATACCCCGCATCCTTTTCCTCATCCGAAACAATCGTGCAATCCTTATCAGTGTGACTTAACAAGCCACACAAAAAACAGAAATAAGGTAAGCGTTCATATTTAATCATAACCTTAACCATTGACTCACCCCGAAGCTTGATCATCTGAAACCATCGTAACGGTTTAGACACATCCACCATAACCCGAACTTGACAAAATTGGTTAAGAGCCAAAAAATCTTCCTCGATTTCAAGAACCTGCCCAACCGACCGAGCAATAGCACCAACCCGCTCTTCCGACCTATACCCAAAGGGTACATTATATAACCGAATCCAAAATGGCGAGAAATTCAACACCATCTCGGTAGGAACGAAATCTTTATCCAATTCTTGAAGCACCAACAATTTGTTTTCAAAGCACCAAGGACGCCCCGCTAAAACTTTCTCTCGATCTTTCCAATGAAAAAATTGGAAAACAAATAAATTTGCCCCCATAGATCGAATAATCACCCCATTCTTTAAAGACCATACGTGTAATAATGTTCTTTTGACAGCATCAAAATTAATCGCCTTCTCCGTAACAAGACGACCCACCAACCGAAGCGAAATCTTATCATCCGACGCCTCCGCAAATCTATCAACAAGATCAATGACATCATCCTCACTATTACTTAATTTCAACTTTGAACATCGTTCAATTAACTCATCCGCCATGATAGAATCCAAGAAACTACACAGGAGAAAACTCTCAAAAGAAAACTTAGAGAGAGGAGAGAGCCCTTACAGAGAGAGAAGGGGACTGTCACGCAATGAATTGTTTCATCAATTGAACATTAGTTACTAGATCTTTTAGGTTAATACGTATTCTCTGTTGTAATGATTCTTAATGTTCAAAATTTTAAAACTCTAATAATGGGATGTCACTTCAGCTTGTTAGGGACAAAATGAAAAATATGTCTAACCTAGAGACTATAATTGATCTATATAATAACATATATTGAATCTAGTATTCATCCCATCATAAATCTCAGTCATAAAATAAGTTTCTACACATTTAAGGTTCTACACAATCTATTGATGCATTTAAGCTCAAATCTTAAACTTTAATTAGATCACTTTCAGTTGGGTATTAGGACAACTTTGATAACTTATAATAACACAATATATTTCGCATAAGCCCGACGTTGGACTATGATCTAAGCTTCTTACTCAAGACCAGTTCAATTTGTTGATAAATTCAATTTCAATGAGAAATTTATAATGTTGTTCTTGTCACCGTTCCCTTTTTGCTTTCTAATGCAAAACACTTGGATGTGGCAATTTTAAGAGACTTGAAAATGTTCTGCCAAGTCCCAAATGTCAAGCCATTGGAGAAGAGTTCGAGCACCTCTTAGCTCACACACTATCACACTTGAGAGCGACGATGTGAGTACAATGGAATATGGAGGATTGAAGTTTGGATCACCTAATGAAGTGATCAAGGAGGAAGACTTGGTATGCTTTGATGATAGCAAGGGAATGCCAAAAGTGGCTCGCTTGAGTGGGCTGTGCATAGTGGCTCGGTCGAGTAGTTAACCAGGAGCAAAACAAAATGTTCACAAGAGGCGCTCGACCTGGTCGAGCTGGTAACAATATCCAAAAACGCGAGCTTTACACAAGTGGAAAAAACCTCATTTGCTGCGGGTTTTTTTAGGGTATTGGCTGCGGTTTTGTCTCGCAGCCCTTGGAGTAGCAGCAAATGAGATTTTATTATGGGCTGCGGACATTAGAACCGCAGCCCTTTAGTCATTTTAGAAAATAAAAAAAATCATTGGCTGCGGACATATATAGAACCGCAGCCCTTTATTCATTTTAGAAAATAAAAAAAAAATTCAAAAACTAAAAATGAACCATGATGAACATCAAACATCAAAAAAAAAAACATAAAACATCATAAATTAAAATTACATCAAACATCATAAATGAAATAACAAACGAGATTAATTACAAACCCAGAAAAACGATGAACCATGATGAACATCAAACATCAAAAAAAAAAAACACAAAAATATCATAAACTAAAATTACAGATCTACGTTTTTTGTAAGATAACAAACACCAAAAAACACCGAGAAAACGAAATAAAAACGAAATAACAAACGAGATTACAAACCCAGATCTACGTTTTTTGTAAGATCCAAACGAGATAAAAAACGAAATGACTAAATTAAAATTACATCAAAACATCATAAATACATCAAAACATCATAAAAAACGAAATAAAATACATCAAAACGATTAAAATTAAAATTACATCCCAGATCTACGTTTTTTATAAGATCCAAAAACGAAATTAAAATTACAATCCGAAACGATTAGAGTGAAGAACATCAAAACGAAGAACATCACCTTTTGGCCCATCAAAACGATTAAAACGAAGAACATCATAAATACCCAGTTGCAACATGAAGGCGTGAAGATTGAAGAATTTAAGAAGAAAGCTTGAAGAATTTTTCACAAATTGAAAGCTTGAAGAAGATAAAGACGGCGCCTCAAGGTGATTTTTTAAGGGAGAGTTTCTAGGGTTTCTGATTTAAGAGAGTTTCTAAGGAATTAGCTATAGAGAGACGGCGCCTAAAAAAATGTTTTAGGTATTTCTAGGGTTTCTGATATAAAGAGGGACTCCTCATTTAGGGTTTCAAAGAGGGACGCCTCATTTTTTTAATAAAAACGCACGGACAACTCATGGGCTTTGGGTAATTATATTTTTGGGCTTCTAATTTGCTGCGGACCTAATACAAACCGCAGCCACTAGCTTTCACAATTTTTTTTTTAAGTTAAGGGCTGCGTATTTACTAAAAACCGCAGCCCTTAAGCTATTTTTTTTCCGCCTTTTTTCCTTCCATTAAAGGCTGCGTTTTTTTAGGAACCGCAGCTAATGTGTAGCAGCCAATAGCTTTTTTTCCACTAGTGTTATGTTTTGTTCTCGGCTTGTAGTGGCCTTTTGGAGTTTTGTCATAAGGCTTCTTAATATGTTATGGGATTATAAAAGAGGGTCTTAGAGCACCACTAGGGTATTGAGAGAGGCAAACACAAGTGAGGCAACTAGGGTTTCAACCATAAGAGTTCTTCCTCTTGTATTTGCATGTTTGTGTGAGATTGACATTAAAGGTTCAATCTTCATCTCTTGAGAGAATGTTCTCAAGGCTTGTGTGAGTTGAGTCATTGATGTATATTGATATATTAATGATAAGAAATTTTTTTTGAGGGGGAGGTATCCATGGATAAGGTTCATTATTGTTGTTGCTCTATTTTGGTTGGTTTCTTTGTGAATTTTGTTCTTGTTTGTTATTCACTGAATATCATAGTCCATATATTGCAATGCGAAAGACAGTTAATTTTACATTCATCTTTTCAGGATTACAATGCTTCACCTGATAGCCTGATAAGTTTGCGTGTGATAACTTTATAGGCAAATGTTATAATGGCTCTATTTGGATCAAATGGAGGATCTTGGTCTACAAACATACCAAAATCTTCAATCAATATGACTTCTAATGATAGTGGTTTACCTAGTGGAGAGAATGACAATAATTTAGCTGGTGACCGATCGTTTGCACAGAAATATGACAACATGCTATCTGCCGGTGCATATTATGTCAATGGATTGGGCTCTATTAATCAAAGTGATAGCTTTTTGTCGAAGTTAATATGTTATGCTAATTAAATATCTAGTATTCATGGGGTTTCTCGAGTGATTTTGTGGTTTGTGCGATTAAATCCACTACATTTTATGCAAGTCAGATGATTAGCAAAGCTTCTGGAAGTTCAGCTCAAGCAACATAGTATAACTCGGAAAGAAGACAAATATGATAAAAGGGTATTCATGCGACACCAGTAAACCTTGCTTGTCGACAAGGAGTATAGGCCTAATTAACCTTGTTTTTGTTATCTCTTGAACAACGATTTCTGTTGCGTGATCTGTTCATGCTTAAATAATGGGATTAGGGATTAAGAACATTTCGTACATGATCCAAAAAAGCTTGAGCTTTAGTTTGGGAGATTTAGGGTCTGTTCTATTCGTCTGATCTGATTGGATAAGGTCTGAATTTACTAAGGTCTGATCTGATCTGATCTGATCTGGTACGATCTGGTTTGATTCAGTCTGATCTGATCTGAATCTTTCTGATCTGGTCTGATCTGATCTGATCTGAACTGGTCTGATCTGGTCTGGTCTGGTCGGATTTGGTCTGATTTGATCTGATTTGATCTGATTTGATTTGATTTCATAAAGTCATTATTATTATTATTATTATTATTATTATTATTATTATTATTATTATTATTATTATTATTATTATTATTATTATTATTATTATTATTATTATTATTATTATTATTATTATTTTTATTATTATTATTATTATATTATTCTTATTATTATTTTCATTATTTTTATTCTTATATTTTTATCATTATTGTTATTATTATTACTTTTATATCATTATTATTATTATTATTATTATTATTATTATTATTATTATTATTATTATTATTATTATTATTATTATTATTATTGTTGTTGTTGTTGTTGTTGTTGTTGTTGTTTATATTATTATTATCATTATTATTAGTATTATTATTATTATTATTATTATTATTATTATTATTATTGAGCAAGTCAAACGAGACATATTCCAATGACATCTTAACACAACAGCTATTGAAGTGCTTCCCCTCTTATGAGACCCATGCTAACCAGTAGCTAGCACAATACAAAGGCAGGTCATGTCTAAGACCTCCTTTAGAGAAAACACAATGGAAAAAAGTCTTATGTCGAGGCATTCCAGCACATAAGTAGGAACAACCTCTAAGACTTAGACCCAGAAAAAAAAGGAGTAACAATCATGGTTTGGTACCCTCTAATACACAACTGTTTGTACAGTTCAACCATTCGTGCATCTATCGTGCATAAGCTAGGCATACCCCAAGGCTGTCGAAACCTTTGGGAATCAGCTATCAACAGTTGCTCACTCCCCCAGACAAAAATCAGATCAGGAATAGGTTGAACACCATGTCATAGCAAAACATGAGGGAAAAAAAAAACAGGAGTATCAACAAATTGACACCCTCCAAATACTTAACTGCAAAGCAGTTCATGAATGAGCAGGCATAGTTGTGCTAGCCTCAAAACGCCAAACGAATCGGCAGCTGCGGCATCATCGACACGAGCAGCGTATGAGACCAAAGGCACACACCATCTACAATACCGCAGCTTTGATTCAAAAATGGTTGGGTAGAAGGCCTTGGCTGTGAAACAACCAACAGCATCCCCACCTTCCAAATACACCAGACAATTTAGATGTTTAAACTAAAAGACCGAGGGGTGGGGAAACAATGACGCCGGGGACTCTAGACGAGGACTAACAACACAGCAAACCCTCACACCCACACGATCCTTCTAGTGATAGATCCAATTAGGATTTTACCCCTGATTGGGGAGAGAAAAGGACTAGCAACCATAGTTACTACCCTCTGAGACAAAACTGCATCTAGCAGTTCATACGGGTCACCAATACAAGCCCTAATTAGGGGGGCTAGAATCGGCTGTCATAATCGCATACCATCCCAGGCTAGTGGTTGGGGGTTCGATTCATACCAAGCATATAGGCGAAACCACAAATTTTCCAGATACCTTAATAATGGAGGCGAAGAACCTCCCACGGGACAAGGGTTAGATCTCCAACTCGGTAAAGAAGGAGATGCTAGGAGCAGGATACTACTTCATAGGGTTGTGAACAGCACACAGATCCATCTTCTTCCTCGAGGGGGGCGGCCTCTTCTTCTGAATGCCATGGCTGGGCAAGGGTTGCCTTCAGAGAAAAACCTAGATAGAGAAAGAAGAGAGAGAGTGGCTCTAAACCTTGAAAAAAATAATTCCTTTTTTTTTTTATTTTTTTTTTATTTTTTTTTTATTTTTTTTTTTTTATTTTATTTTTTTTTTTATCTGATCCGGTCGGGTCTGGTCTGGTCTGGTCTGGTCTGGTCTGGTCTGGTCTGATCTGAAACTTTCTGATCTGATCTGAATAGTTCTGATCTGAATTTTGGTTTGATCTGATCTGATTCCAATAAGAATAAGTAATAAGTCAAAAAAATAAGTTGAAGAGAACACCTTCTTAGTAGGGCAAAATTTCTAGTGCAGAAACTCAAGATTTCAAATAGGCAGTTAGTTAATTCTATTCTATCATGCTCATGTATCCATGTATATTAGCTGTTAATGAATGCATGTGGGTATCATATGCTAGATTTTGAGTATCGGAATTATGCTACAATTTTGTAGCTAGTTTTCCCTAGCTCAATTAGTGTACCATTCAGTGTCAAAATCGTAATCCTACCATAGAATTGTACATTCTAAGATTCCTATCTTTGGGTTTAGTGTTCTGTATAAATTCCACAATATGACTGTAATATCATCATAATGCAAGTACAATTTGATGTCTCAAATTAATGGTTTGATTCTGCAAAACCGTTTCAAGTCAAAGGATCATAATATAGAGTTTTTGGAAAGAATTATTCTGTTTGCAACATACCAAATTCATCCATAGCATCACATTTTCACCCGCAAACAGATGAACAATTCAAGATAGTCAATAAGCTCGTTGCTTCATTAATAGACAAGCAACCAAATGGACTACTAGTACTCCTTGGGATGACTATTGTTAAACATGCCCCACATTCTTCCATCCTGATGTCCTCATATCAAGCCTTGTATGGACGTCCTCTCCATACAAGAGAGACGTTGTAATTGATGAACAACAATTTAACTTAGTTCAGCCTCAACAATTGATGAAACACCACGCTAATAAAAATAGGCGAGAAGTTGCGTTTAGTTGGGGAGATTTTGTTTATTTGAAATATAGCCCCATTGCCAAAAATATGTAGCTAAACATTTCAATGAAAAATTGTCCCCTCGTTACAAACACAACCTAGGAGGACTTCTGAAGAATGCTTCCAACCTGTCTTTCACATCACCTTGTGCACAAAGTTAAGCTGCTGGCCCAAGCCCAAGGTAATCTCATGATTCATGATAACTCAATGACACCAAAAAAGGCTTCTCACATAGAAAAGAACAAAGATACTTCGAGGAAATGGAGATTAGGCGTCATGACAGAGTGGAGACTCAAATTCAGATCCATGCTCAAACATCCGTCTTTTCAACTATCTGTGAGATTCCTATTAGAGAAGGTTGAATTGTTGATTAATGTTTCAGTAAACCACGACTGCCTATACCTCTTCTTCGCTATTGATGTTTGATGCCACATTCTGCTCCTTCCCTGATGCTATATTGTCAGTACCAACAGTTTCCACACCAGCAGTATTTGTTCCTAAACAAGCAAGGGAACAAACAGTTAGCAAATTTCATGTAAAAGGACCAAACTTACTCGGAGTCTGAAAAATGCGAATATTAGGTATATTTAAAATATTTTCTTGTTTCTGCAGAAAATTCACATGCTCCGGCTCATTGTTTTCAGACACTAAAGTATACAAGGCAAGTTTTGAATTAGCAACACTATACTCTATGCCTAAAAACAGATGTATAGGGTGATTTCTAATAGGCTTATGGAGTAGCACTATATTTGATATAGGATTTGAGGAAAGGAAAATGCTCCAGACCATAGTGCGAACTACTGCATCGCACAGGTATTGTAAAGGTTTTTAAGGTTAATGCGACCGAAATATAGGATGCAACAACCACAAACGGAGAAACCATCTGAATTTACCACAAAAGTGGTTTTGACCGTTAGCATCACTGCGGCTGCATCCAAGAATTGGCACTTGTGCTCCAGAATTGTTTCTGAACTGTAGATTGAGATAAAAACGTTATGTGCTAACGTCTACAAGTAGATACCTCATGAGTTCTGAACTGATGAAAACGTCTGTACAGCAGCATACAACATAAAAGAGTACATAGCAGCTAAAACAATAACTAACACTTCTAAACTATACTAACTACTATGTTTATCTTTCATTTTTATAAATGGATAGTACTGAATTCGGATTCTGCTAAGTAATTTGCATATTTCTATATTTGGATTAAACTAGTCCATATATGTAATGTGGGACTAGACTCAGCAAACAAGATAATATCCAGGCTGCACAATCAACAAACTATCAAGGTGACTGGAGGTATTTTTATTAGGTTAAAGAGTATGATGATGAAATTACGTTAATTATACCTCACTGCCTCATATCATAGCTTTAGGCTTTCTCACGGCTTGTCAATTTCAAGAGTTCTCTATGTCATACAAAATCCATGCTTGCCTGGCTGCCTTTCGGGAATACAATAGAAGGGCTCCATACACAAACTCCAAAAGAAGTTCAGCCCAAGATTTTAGGTCAACCTTTGTTTAACTTCGATCGTTTACGAAAAATTGACCTCTTACAAGATCTACTAGTGGCTAGCTCCTTAGAATGTGAGCGTGTCTTCAGTGAATTTGACATAGCCCTGGCTTTCTGCATGATACATTTTCTCCTTTCATGAAAGGTGTCAACTCCAAATTCTTTTGGTAATGTTGTTGAAGACCGTGCCGTAGACACTAAATCAGAAATTTTCACTGCCATTTCATGTAATCCCTTCTTCTTTAGCTGATAATGCAGACTCTGATAGCTAACATAATTTGGCACACAACCTCTTTGGATCAGATCCTCAAATTCCACCACAGCCGCCTCCAACCTATGCATTTTACATAACAAATCAATGAACATAGTGCTTATATCCGAGTCTAAAACATGAGCCTTAGATCTCATGTCATTCCTAATTTGCATAGCCAATTCCAATCTTTCCTCCTCGCACAACATCTTCAACATCAGATGATATGTCAGACTATCCGGCTCATACCCGGACTGGATCATCTTTCTATAAAGACTCACTCCCTCGTCAACTTTCCCATGTTTTGAGTAATACCTAAAGAACCAGTTGTATGTCATAGCAGTGGGCATAACACCTCTACTTATCATCATCCTGAGAATCTTGCCACCCCCATTGAGATCACCTGCCTTACAAAACCCTCTAATTAATGTGTTATAAGTCGAAAAAGTAGGACCCACCTCTAAAACTAAAAACCTCTCCAATACCCCTAAAGCCTCATTTAACCTCCCAGCTCCTACTAATCCATCCACCACTGGACCATACACCATCCTATCAGGGGCAACGCCATATTTCCTCATTTCACCAAACAGCTCTAATGCTCTATCTACAAAACCCGTCTTGCAATATCCTTCAACAAGTATACCAAAAGTAACAATTCCAGGGACCACTTTCTCGCACCTCATTCGCAACCAAACCCGTTCAACCTGTTTTAAATTCTGCACTCGAAACCATTCTTTTAACAGCATATTATACACATTAATCGATGGAACCCAATCAGATTGTAAATCCATTTTCTTATCAATACATTCGCAAGCCACCATAAGATGTCCATATCTACACAACCAATTTAATAAAAGCTCAAACAAATCAATTTTCAAAGTATTACCAAACTCAAATATACGAATAGCAGATAATACATCACCTAATCTAGCATAATGTCTAATCAAACCCCCTAAACTTTCAGTTGAAACTAATTTTGAGCAATTACCCGTCTTGATCTCATGTAGCAATACCATCAACGCCCACTTAAATTCACCAGATTTTGTAAGGACGTATATCATTAAATTGAAAGTTGAGTTAGAAGGATTATACCCAGGCTGTTTTTCAGCCCATTTAAAGAGTGAGAAAACCAGCTTTGGCGAAGAATCAAATTTCTTGAAGATTGCCAGCAATAAAGGTTCAATAGGTTCGATTCGAGCCTCATGCAGAGCATTTTCCAGGTTTTGAAATGTTATGAATTCGGGATTATTGAGGATCGTGCAGAGAGTATTGAAATTGATCACTAAAAAGTTAGGGTTAGGGTTAGGGTTAGGGTTAGGGTTAGGGTTAGGGTTAGGGTTTATCGAAGAAGAAGAAAGGGTGTGAATCAATTGGAACCTGGGTACTTGAATTTTAGGTTTATTCCGAGTTATCGATTGTTTAAAGGGTAAATTGTTGATGAAACTGGGAAATTTAGGGATTGACGTTGTGATTAAGCGGATGAATTTAGGACAAAGAAAAATGGCATTCCGAGACATTTTGCATTCATGAGTTCCCGCCAATACTCAATTCTCAGAGTGCCCTTCAAGTTCATTATTGTTCTTCTCTTCTCAATTTTATGTTTTTTCGAATTGCATTTATCATGCTCAATTTTGTTAGAAATGTGACTTTAATTTTATAAAAAACATATAAAATAAAGTTACAAGTTTGTAGTAGAAAACCAAATTACATATGACAAGTTCAAATCTTTGCTTAACATACACCAAATGTAGATTACATCATCGGGAATCACCATATATCGAACAAAGTAACAAGAAGATTTTGTTGGATCTTGATATAAATTCTAGGCGAGATGCTCTTTCCTAAAACATCATTTCCTCCCTACTACGGTGCTTGGGAATCAACCGGAAATATGTTTTGAGATACAAAGAATTACACTAACTTCCGAGCACACAAAATTAGAATGATGTAAGAGAAACTAAAGTGGAAGAAGATAATAAAATTACAAACGAGAATTTTAAGTCCTCGATGTAAAATGCTAGAGAAGAATAGAAATCAGAAATTCCATGTCTCAAATAACACACAAGCCTTCTATATTTATAGAATAGCTCACACCGGTTCATGAAGCAACATATTACTTCATGAAACACGAGGTTGATCCGTGAAACATGAGATCGATTCACGAACTCATGTCGCCTTTCACTCAACCCTTACATCCCAAATAACATGGCTAAAAGTAACCATAATAACTGTAGGAAGTTATTATATAACCATCAAAACAAACCAGAACAAAGCACGAAAAATTCCGGAAAAATCAAGCTACTCGCGGGCCGCGACCAACAGGTGAATTTTGTCCAGAAACTTTTCTTGCTTATTTCGCGAGCCGCGAACCAAATCACGAGCCGTGACTTACATGTTTTGACTAAAACATATAATTTTCAACCTTGGGATATACTTAATTAATTTAATTAAATTATTTATTTAATTTAATTAATTAAATCATTTCCGATGTCCGCTATACACTCTAAATTCCAACAATCCTCCCCCATTTAGAGTGTATATCCTTTCCTTCTTTTGCGATCCATTATCTCCAACCCATTTCATGCATCAATGCCAATGTCCTTCCGGATTGAATTGACACCTAGTACCACGCATCTTTACAATTGATCATATCCCCTAATGTCCTTCCGGATTGAATTAAGCAGATATATCCAACCAATTGAAGGAGTAGTACACACGAAATAATTCATTAATCTTACATCCTTGACACGTTAAAGGCCATGTGTCCATATCTATTCATTAGTTCATTGAAATCATAAGTATGCCCCTTGATTTCTTTAAGACGGCCAAATCTTGAACTTATATAGGTAGCTTCTCCCTAATTACCATGCTTTCGTGAATAAAGCACTCAATCTAGAGATCTTCATAACTCTAGAAATGGAGACTTCGAGGAACGACTCTACTACCGCGTTTGTCAACATCACGAATAAAGCAACTCAGGATCACTTGATTGTTGCTTTCCAACATCTGATGAGCGATCAATCCACATTGAATTCGAGACTAGATGTTTCTTCTAGCGTCGAATTGGGTTTCGCTCATGGTGTTGAAGAATGGGCATATACCAATTTCATTAAACCATGAAATTCCTAGACTTTGTAAAAATAGTTTGTCTAGCTTTGAACTTTGTTCACATAGTCAAGAAATGTAATCCCTTCTTTGATAAGCCCTAATTTTTGGCTTTGCCTCAATTAGATGTCATAGCATTATCAAAGTTACACTCAACTATCAATACTTTATACAAGCCAATTGTCAATCAAACTAGATTGTTTTTGTGCACAACTTTGGCTTAAACATCACTAAGATGAGTATTTCAAACTATACCGTTTACATATTTGTCTAAATCTTGACAAATAACATTAATATCATAGTAGAAAAAGTTAAAACTTTGTTTGTACTTGGTTGATCAAAACTTGGTATACCTTCCCCAAAAACACATATACTTTGATCAACATAGAGAATGGCCAATTCACTAAAGATTAAACTCATATTTGAGTACCTCTTCAAACTTGAAGAACTTCTACTATAAGATTAATTAAATCCATGGTACAACATAAACATTTTGGACTATTCAAATAATTTCCTAATAAAGGAACTTTAAGTTGTAAGTAAAACTTTACTTGACAACTATAAAACAATTTGAATCTTGTATAAGTTAAAATTACATCTAATTTTATAATCATTCCAAATATTTAAGAAATAATTTCAACTGGAAAACATGAGGGTAATCTTGGACATTACCTTAAGTATAATAAAATACTTATATTTCTTAGTCCTTAAACTTTATGTTAAAATTAATTTAACATTTACCTCCCCCATTTCCTTCATAGAAGGAATATGACATATTACTTTGTCATCTTAACTTATACAATTATATTCCAAAACAAATATATCATAATTTATAAAAATTTATGATATAACATACCATATGAAAATACAAACAATTATTTAACCATTGTATTTTCGGTAAACTTATTGAAAAAATTTCAATAATAAATTATCATATTAAGTATAATATCACTTAATAAATCTTGAACATTAATAAATGTTCATCAATCTTCATATATAATATGAAAATCTATCTATAACATATTGTTATACTTGCATGGAGATTAAGTTACTAAACTTCAAACATTATTCCCATGATGAACACATCATTACTTACTTTCTTTTAGAAAGCTTAAACTTATATGATACTTAAGTATCAAAACATAATCATGGGTAAACCTTCATATTAGAAATATGAATACAAGATATTAAAAACTTTTACTTTGAAAATTTTAACAAAACCAAACTTCGTTAAAAACTTTTAGTAAAACAAACTTATATTTTTCTCTTTTAGAAATACATACCTTATCAAAAGATTAGTAAGTCAATCTATTAAAGATCAAAATATCATAATCACTTATTTGTACAAATTAAACTTGTAGGTATTCAAACCTATCTATCATTGAAAATAAAATTTCCAAATAAATATTGCATCACTTTGTATTATAATCAAATATCATTGATATATAATACCTCTTGTTCTAATAAATAGAACTCATAGTAGATGTTATAAATAACATAATCTATATAGATGCATCCTTATTTTGAACCTTTGAGATAATTCAAAATAAATATCCTTTGTACCAAAATGATTAAGATTTATCTATAAAACAAATACTTTAAACCAAAGAAAAACATTTAATATCAACTTTAACTTAAATAGTTAAATCCTTCTTTATTGTCACACCAAATATATTTGGCGTTATCCGACAACATAAGATACCTAAACATACCCATTAACCGGAATAAAACTTATTTAGTACTTTTCTCCAAAATAAATATTAGTATAAAACTTTCGGTATACTCATGCAAATAATGCACATCTTGAAAATCAAAATAATAACATATTATGGAATTTTAATTACCATAATAAAACTTAAAGCGTTGACACATACTCTAGATTAAGAGTAACATATGAATTTCAATTAATACATTAATCAATGTAATAATAAAAAATTCATATCTCGCTTTACTTAGCAAATCAACATTTATTCCATATAAGATTAAACCATTATATATATCATGTCATAAACTTTATGCCCTTTTCCAATATTAATAAATTAATATAACCTTGGGTAAAAGAATACATATGACAACCCCATATAAAAAATTATATGTCCAAATTTAAACAACATTGGTAATAAACCAATCAAAGAATATATCATAAAGGCTAACTTGAATCATGCACAAACACATAGAAATAATTCTACACATGCATGAAACAAAAAATGCAACATGAACTTTTGTTAAGAACAACATTGCAATAATGTACTATATACTTTAATTAACTTTATTGTTAATCAAACATGGATCATGCAACCTTTTAAAAACAATTCACTCAAAAGGTGAATCATACATCAATAACAAAGACATTATTGAACTTGGTCAAAGATAACCACACATAACAAACACATATGTTTAACTTGTATGACAAAATCTATTTTGTCTTACCAAACATGCAAAGATCCAAAACTTAACATGTTACTATAAAAGAACTATAAAAACAATTTTATCCAACTTGATAATAACACTTATCATCTTTTATAATAAAACAAGACATGATATATATAAAATAAGATAAGCATGTCAAAAATATGTCAAAACATGACCATGAAATTTATCATCTTATCATGCATAAAACAAAACTTGTAAACACAAAAGATAGCAAACATTATCCATCTTTGATGATAATTTTAATCATCATAAAAATCATGGTAAGTTACTTATACTTCCAACCATCAAATTTCTTTGATAAATAAAATGGAGTATCATCATTTACACCAAATGATAACCATGATAAAAAATAACCATGATCACATACTTTACCAAAATCCATGGATATAAAAACTTGCCTAAACATGTAACATATTGTACATCTCTATCATCATAAAAAGAAACATATAAAATTAACATCGAGAACTTACATACTTGAGGAATATCATCTCTACCATGTAATAATGTCCATCTCTCTTACATAACTTGATCAAGATAGAAACAACGCAAAATCAAGCTACTCGCGGGCCGCGACCAACAGGTGAATTTTGTCCAGAAACTTTTCTTGCTTATTTCGCGAGCCGCGAACCAAATCACGAGCCGTGACTTACATGTTTTGACTAAAACATATAATTTTCAACCTTGGGATATACTTAATTAATTTAATTAAATTATTTATTTAATTTAATTAATTAAATCATTTCCGATGTCCGCTATACACTCTAAATTCCAACAAATTTTAGCCAAGTGTCCAAATTTACTTGGTATATCAAACATAATAGTACTGTTTATCTTTTATTGTTATTTTATATATTATGTCTGATGTATAAAAATGAAATATAATCGAGTAAGATTTTATATGAATCGTTTAATCGCATTTTTTTAATAAAAATATTCTTATTAATAGTTATCATTATTTTTTTTGGAGTATGAAATTTTCATCAAACCAAAAAACAAAACCAAACAAACACCAAATGAGGAACCACCCTGACCCCCCAACAATGCATCAGTATGAGAAGGAGTCCACATTCTAGAAAGGTTAAACCAACTAACTCTTCATGTGCAAGGGGGAGATGGGAGAACCCAAAAACAAGGGGAAAAACAACCTATACATGATCAAGAATATTCTTGATTCAACTATACTGAGACAAAACTTTAGGTTTATTACGAAAGTATATAATATAAATACAAATTACAATTGAAAATTTGTATTAACCCCTTTGTAGATGACAAAAGAAATTACAACAACAATGCTAAATAAAACTAGAAGATATGTTTGTAACGACAACCGTTACCCGGAAACTTAATACAAGTTGTAGGGGTGTGCTCACTTTCCTTTTGTGATATTTCCCTCAGAAAGATACTTGGGTTGATGAACGAAAATTCACAACGAGATACAAACAACAACAATATACCCTTAATACTTAGGGTATACCACTTAACAACAATGTGTTTGAAATTATAAGAATTGGAAGCAAAGACAAGAGTTAATTACTCTCTTGAATTAGCACAAGCAAATGAAAGAATGCAAGAATAGAATTCTGAAAATGAGTGTGTGTAACTCATTGCCAAGACCCCTATTTATACTACTAGAGTATCCTCTAAAGGTCATGGCTCAAGAACCACTATAATGATCATATTGATGATCATAAAATCAATGCCATTAAACTTGGTCATTCAAGTGCATTATTCACCATTATACTCTTTATAACCCCATAAATCAAGAGTATAATAAAAAGAATCCAAGGCATTTAACTCAAAAATGGGAAAATGACCAACGATCACTTCCAGCAGGAATCGTCGAGTCGGCGGTCAACTCCACACCAAGGAAAGCCGACTTGGTTTTTCCTTCTGGACAAACACATCTTTCCAGAAGCTAAAGCCGAGTCGGCTTTAGCTCCAATAAGGGAACCGCCGAGTTGGCTTTAAAGGCTGACTTGGTTTTCCCTTTTCTAGTTTTGTCCTATCTTGTAATGCCTTTCGGACTTAGTAAATTAATATGTATTGTCCCACTACTTTAGTAGTACTTAGTGCTTACAGATACAGGATTATTAGAACTAAATGTTCAACAATCCTCCCCCATTTTGGGTATAATAAGCCTCTCATTTACCAAAACTTATAATACATTTCATGCATCAACGCTAATATCCCTTCGGATTGAATTAACGCCTAGTACAACACACTTAACAAGTGATCGAGCCAGAATTGATTTCCATAAGGAATTGAATCAAATTCCAACCACTTGAAGATGAAGTACACACAAAACTAATAACACAAAGTTATTAACCTGACACATTATAAGGCCGTGTCCAGAACTTATTCATACGTTTATCATAGTCATTATGCCAATCTTGACTACTTGAAGCGGCCACACTTCAAACTTATATAGGTAGGCTCTCAATACGTATAAAGACATATCCCCGTGACCTGGATATAACACCAAGAGCTCTTCAACCCTTGATCTTGAGAACTTTCAAAGACGACTACCTTGTTCATCACGGTACAAAGCAACGATGGGTCACTAAACATGTTGCTTTACAAAAATCAAGAGGACTTTACCACATTGAATTCAAACACGATGTTACTCATGCGTAAATTGGGCCTTCCCAAATGATTTTATTGACATAAACCGATTTCAACTGAAGCTTTTTCAATCGAATCTCTATTCATGGCTTTCGTAAACGAATCCACCACATTGAACTTAGTGTTCACATAGTCAAAAGTTATGACGCCGTTAATGATGAGTCCTTGCACTAGGCTATGCCTAAGCGCAATATGACAAGACTTACCATTATATACTTGACTATAAGCTCTACCTAAAGCCGTCATGCAATCCGCATGAATTGCCACCGGTGAAATTGGCTTAGGTAACAAAGGTATCTCAAACATGAGATTCCTTAACCACTCCGCTTCACTAGCTACTGAAGCAAGAGCTATAAATTTAGCTGACATAGTAGAATCAGCTATGCATGTTTGTTTCTTAGAGGACCAAGAAATGGCACCCCCCCCCCCCCCCCCATAAACAAACACCCATCCACTAGTAGAAGAGTTATCCTCTTCATTAGTGATCCTACTAGCATCGGAATAACCTTAATATTAAAATATTAAAGATAGATAAAATGCAAATTTAATCAAGATATAAGGTGAAAGAGTGAGCAATATAGGCCCTTAATATTAAAATATTAAAAATAACAATGAAATTTGTATTCAGAGCCGTCATGGAAAATTTGGGGGCCCCGTGCTAAATTTTTTGTGTGTTTTATTTATTGTAAATATAATATATTTTATCAATAAATTTAACATATTTTTTTATTAAGTTTTTCATATACGGGAGAAAGAGGGGCCCTGTGCGGTCGATCACCTCGCACACCCTCAAAGATCCCTCTGTTTGTATTCACACTTTTTAAAGAAGCAATTCTTTAAATAGTTTGAGCTTCCCACTTGAAGTCGTCTCACGGTGAAACACCTTAATAAAGAATTTATGAGGTATATTATATTTCTCGAGCATAATGATAATTATCACATATATTCTAACATCGCTTCATGATTTTATTATCATGCTTCGATCATTAAATTTATTTTTAACCCATGTTGATTTCGTTGATAATTACACAAACCCTAAATAAGAGTAATTATTAAATAAGTGGTTTGTAACTCCTTAATTTAATAAGGAAATTACAAAATGGTATTTTCAAGATTATTCTTTTAGACACAAACTAGCACGGTTTTTTTTTTCATTTTATTGTTTTTATAATATTTAAAAAATAAAGAAAATGAATTCTAAATTATTGATTATTTATTTTCAATGAATTAATAATTGCATATAATAGTTAATATTTGATTCAATTTTAATTTTACAAATACTATTTTATAAATTTTGTACAATGTTAAATAATGTTATTTTGATAATATCTTGTAAGAATAACAAAATATGTTTAAAATAAATTTAATATTAAAATTTTATTGAAAGGTAGATTACATTAACCAATTTCATTAATGCATTTACATATATTGATTATATAATTCAATTTCCAATGTATTAATTATTATAATAATATATTCATTAAGATTGAAAAATATATTAGGATGACTTCATCATCCTTTATTAGAGGGAAAATTTTAATCCACAAAGTGACACTTTATTAATTTGGGGATATAATAATGTAAGCATGTTTTATTTTAGTTATAGTTATAAAAGTTTTTAAGAGTATCAACAAGTTGAATAAATATCATTTTCTTCCATATAAGATTCCTATATCTATGCTCACCTAAACATCTGTGGCTTTGCCTACCCTATAATATAAAGATAGATAAAATGCAAATTTAATCGAGATATAAGGTGAAAGAGTGAGCAATATAGGCCCTTAACAAAGTCTATTTGAAATAATATTACATCAACAACTTGGCAAGGCAACTTGGATAAAATCCATTGTGTATTTTTTGTTGAAAACAATGACTTATTAGAGATCGAACTGTTGAATCAAGCCCGAAATCTCATGTCGATGAGGTTGAGTTTGATCACCTAATTGCTTATGCGTTATCTTGCACGTGTGATAACAGTGTGGAGGATAAATCGAAGTATGGAACGATTCGTTTTGGCTCACTTGATGAAGTGAGTATTGGAGTGTTAAAGTTCGGGTCATTTGATTATGGAATGACCATGTGTGAGGATGTGGAGTGGGTCAAGGAAGCAAAGTGAAGGGGAGAAGCATGTTTTGAAGTGGGCTCGAATGGGGGAGGCTCGAGTGTGCAGTCGAGCAAAGCTGCTCGATTAAGTCAGTAGCTTTTGGGCTACAGCTCGACTGGGTCGAGCTAAACTGAATGGGTCGAGCGGATTGGGCCTGTGGTCGAGCAGCCCATCAGAACATGCCAAACGCGCTTCTGTTTTGTTTCTTTGTTTACTTGGGCATCAAGGACTTAGTACAATGTCTTTCTAGAATATATTAGTAATATAAAAGGGAGCCTTAAGAGTCTCTTAGGGTTTAAGAGAGCCACATTACAAGGGGTTTACTAGGGTTTAGCCATTAAAAGAGTATTCTCATTGTATTGGGGGTTTTGAGGGAGATTGAAAGAAAGTTTCAATCTTTAAGCTTTGTGAAGTTGTTCTCAAAGCTTAGTGAGTCTAATCATTATTGTATGTTGATATTTTAATGATAAGAAACCTTTGTTGAGGGGGAGGTATCCTAAGATACCTCATAAATCTTGTGTGTTGCCATAGTTTCCATATTGCTCTGTTTTTGTGTCTTTCTTTCACCATTGTTTTCATCTTGTTTTCTTGACCAAACACTTAGCCCATTCACAACACGAACATTTTATTACAACCTCTAATATCACATCACTAAGATCGAAAGTGTGAAGTTTTGAGTGAAACAAAATACGCAAACTATAAACTTGATGTTTGTAAGAGATAAAAATGCAATAATAAACGACACAAAGGTTCACCCAATTTAGGATACGTTTTCTGGTGTAGTATCTCTTATATTATAGCAATTGAGAATTACAATTAGAGAACAAATAATAGACTAGTGTTTGGCTTGTGGTTATTTTGTGGATTATTGTGGATGATCTTGGTCTTGCTAATTAATGAGATCTTAATTTATAGTGCTATAAATATTAAATGATAATTATACACTTAGTCCTTAGAGCATTTTTAATGTAAGAAATGAATGTCAAAAAACAGCTCCAAAAACCGACATGAAACGTTAGAGAACAGCATCCAATGACCCAAGCCAATTCGCTCGTTCGAGCCTGGTATTTACTCGTTCGAGCGGTGCACACCAGGAGGTTACTAACAGCTGCCTGATTAATAATTGCTAGTTGTCCTTCCACTTTCTAATTGCATTGTGCATCTAATCATACAATATACTAATTGATAAACATCTTTGCCATTTGTCAATGTGTAATTCAATTGTGCCAAATGTCATCACCTTATGAATCACATTTTAATTGTTTTGCCATTTGTCAATTTATCCTTCATGATTAATTTATTTGCCTTCTATCCAATAAAATCAATTTAGGAAGATGGGGAATTATGTGGTTAATACAATAATAGAATGAAACTCTTCATTTTATGTAACTTATATGAAATGAAATCTAAGCATAGAGTAAGACAAAAAGCAAGCAATAATAATAATAATAATAATAATAATAATAATAATAATAATAATAATAATAATAATAATAATAATAATTTAATATGAACATTAATACTAATATTTTGAGTAATGAAAATTTCTTCTCTTTCCAAAAATAATAATAATAATAATAATAATAATAATAATAATAATAATAATAATAATAATAATAATAATTCAATATGGATATTAATACTAATATTTTATTTTAATTAAAAGTTTTTAACATAACCATATGGATGTACAATTAAACCAGAACACAATAATATTATTGCTAACATTAAAAAAAGTATTTTTAACAAAACTCGTGCATAGCACGGGTATAACACTAGTATCAATTACTACATCATCATATCCCACTAAGACTACTTCAATGCATTAATTTACTCATTAAACATCTTCATAAACCACACATTTAAACACCTTATTAATACACTTTAATCACCCATTAACTTACTCCAATAAGATTCCACACACACTAATATCCATAATTTATTTTTGGTGCACTCAAGTCACACCATTAAATCATAACAAGTGTCATAAGGAATAATATTCTCCTAGAATTAAGATTAAATAAATAAACTCTCTAATTAATCTAATTAATTCAATTAGATAAGCAATATTTGAAATAGTGACACACATTAATTTGTATACTATAGTGTAAAGTTAAAATCGAAATCCAATATGATACGTTTGATTAATTAGTCATCATGAATTATATACGAGGACATTCTTGATGTACATATATAATTTGACAATTAATATTAAAATTTTAAAATGATAGTTGTTACGGGTCAAATAATCTCGTATAACTACATTGTCGAAAATACCCCTAGTCAAAGGTAAAAGTCAACACATAATTCAACGTCTAAACTACTACTTCCAATAACTTCCCATCTCCTAAAGTAACTACTCGTTACCCCCACTAACATAAGCATGATTACCATGAACGAGGTAACTACCTCCATAATATTTCTATATATATATATATATATATATATATATATATATATATATATATATATATATATATATATATATATATATATATATATATATATATATATATATATATATATATATATATATATCATTCATCTACATGATAAAGGTACGCAATTCTACTCTGATACAAAAACTTACTACATTTACATCTTTTCCGGGTCTGACTTAAGCATCGAAGTGCCCTTCCGGGACATAGGCCCCCGGGTTAGTTTTCCTTGTGGTTGCAGGAACATCCTACGCGGAGGTCAGATCCTTTCATTTCCTTATAACTAAAGGTACTTCCCTTGAAGGTCCCTTTTTTACAAATTTGACAGTTTCTTAGCAGAAACAGTTTGACGCCGTCTAGGGGACATCAAACATAAAAGTTGTGTACGTCTCCCCTAAAAGCAGAACATAAGTTAATCAATCATGGCCGTCTTATACAGATAAAAATTCAATGCAAACCTCCATTGTAAAAGGCCCAGCCGCTGCCATTTGTTCACAAAAAATATATCCTCCATTATCCTCCCTTTCACCACAATTATAACTATTGGCAATGGCAATTGGCAATTTATTCACCAAGAACAACCTAGATCTTATTTTCCCAATTACCCAACAAATCCAAAAAAAAAAGAAAAACAAAAAAAGCCAATTCTTAATCCCATACATTTATCATCATCATCTTCAATTTGACCTGCCATTTTCATGAATTGATAATTTATGAATGAAGATGCCAGTCAAAGAATTCTCTCTCCTCCATGATAAATATCCAATAAATATTCTGTCATCTTATGCTTCGTCCTCCAACAACTATACTCCATCAGACTAGAAAATTTGGTGTTCTTGATGAATTACTTTTCAAATACGGTAATATTCGGCAAATGTCAAGGGTTCGAACCAAAGCGTAGTGGATTAAGCGGTCCCGGATCAGGAACGTTTGATCGAAAAATCAGGTGTGATGCTTAAACCTCAAACATGGTGAAATGTCTTGCTCATTGCAGACATCTTAACACAATCAAATAAATCCCAAGTCGGCTACTGAAGAGCATGGACTTCTCTTTGTGTGTACTAATATGGGTGGAATATATGATGAAAGATCCTTTTGGATGTGTTGAATAAAGAGCTTTGATGATGCCATGGATCTTCTAGAAGCAAAGACATTTTTTATTTACTGGTAAAATAAATAGGTACATTTACTCTGATTCTTGCTTACTTTTCATATTGGGTTTTTGAAGATTGCCTATAGCTTTATGCGTGGTGTCTACTACATTTACTCTTTGATTCTTGCTGGTTAGGAAGACAATATATTTAAAGTAAACACATTAAAATCATCACGAGAAATCAAATTTGGCAAGCAGAAACAATTTATACATACTCATCATCCTCCCCAACATCATATTTAAAATTATTTCCATTATACTTAATGTAACTGCTTCTAGTAGTTATTGTCATCGTGGTATTCAGTTGTTTAAGAAACCATTGAAAAGTGGGTATAATGGCCCTGATTTTTTGCTTTAAGAGCTTTGGTTATTTGGAAGGTGTTATTTTTGGGATAATGGGATGAAGGCTCTTAGATATTTTCAATATGAAAGAATAAAGATTATCTAAATTATTTCACGGTTCGAGACTTCTAAAAGTCGTATGACCCTCTTAATACGGAAGTGGTTATTATTCAATCCTTTTGTCCTAACAAGTGGTATAACCTGTAATTGTTTCCACATTTGTGCCAATCATGGAAGCTACATAGTCAAGCATAGACTTGAGTAATGTCACACATTTTTTTCTCTGACTTCTTTGATCGTTGGTTGTTCACGAAGCTTGATTCAATGCATAAACCTTAAGAGAATTTGATTTAATCACTCGGCTCAATTATGTGGGTTAGTGATCAATTACAACATTGCTTATAGTCATAAAAATTTATTATCCGAAAAATGCAATGTTGGTTTTGATTAAAACGCACCAAGCAATAATGTCTTAGTACTACAATTTGATTCACTGATCGAATCAGAGGAGTTATCATCATGTCTATCCATGGTCAAGTTATACTCTACAATGGAATCATCATCATGCCTAGTCATTGTCGAGTTATCACCCCATTATCGAGCAACATCATCCTCGTCTTTTTATTAAAGTTTATGTAGAAAAGCTCGCTATTATATCCAAACTACAGAGTACCATTGTCCAGGTTCTTCATGCTCATTATAATCATAAATTTTCATCCTCAGATAACGTGCACTAACACCAACGGCAATAAGAGACACGGTCAGTATGCATCAATTATATCGACAAGGCTATGATTTCTTAAAAAGTCTTTTCTTGGTGTGAGCATTTAATTCATTGATTGGTTCACCCAATTCATAGACTGCCTTCCACTTTGGTTCACCCAAAATCAGAAGCATTAAGTTTTGGTTAATACATTTGCAAAGTGATGTTAGATCATGATCAAAACAAATGCGGTCGTACTGAAGTTTATGGTTGTGCATGGTCAATCAAATGCAAACGTTGGAGTCACTTTTTTGATTGGCTATTCATCAGAAACATCAAAGTGGAAATTGAAAATCTGCTAATTATAAGTTCAAGATTGGAAATCTTGTAATATACTTTTTATGATAATGATGGTTCGTCGTTTCCTAATAGCCGTCCTTCAAATAAATTATGAAAGTCGATCTCAAATCGGTCCCCAAGTTGAGAACCTGAGCTGAGGGTTTCCTCAAAGCATGGACCAACAGAGTTGGTTTGATTATTTTTCTGCATAAAAGTCGATACTTCATTCGCTACATTTCATTTTGTATCACCTTTATGCATGGGGCTAATATTTATGAGTTACATGACTCAACCATCGTCGATCAATTTTTAGCATTCATTGCGAGTATCACCTATCTTGATAACTCGATGCCTTGACAAACAGACCTATGTCTGGGGTGCTGTGTCTTCCATTTGAATTCTTAATTATGCTGCGGACCTTGTCCCAATATTCATGAATTCTTTTGAACCATTCACCTGGCACCAAAATGACCTATGTCATTTATCATTGAAGTCCAGAAATGTTGACTTTATTTGTCATGTTATGGAATCATATAAGCTTTCACTTAGTTTGAAAGTCATATTATTATTCAAGTCTCAAAATGTGGACGTTATTATTCATATTATGAAGTCATCTGAGCTTTCACCTAGAATGAAAGTCATTATTATTATTGAAATCCCGAAACGTTGACTTTATTTGTCATGTTATGAAATCATATAAGCTTTCACTTATTTTGAAAGTCATATTATTATTGAAGTTCCAAAATGATTGGTTTTGGGCGATATTTTCTATGTATTCATCTTTATTATCAAACTTTCACCTTGTTTGAAAGTAGGATCCTTGCGAGTGTCACCTAGCTTGATAGCTCGTACTCTTATTTAGCCCCAAAACGAGTGATTTTGGGCGTTATTTGTCAAAGTAATCATAGCGAGTATCACGTAACTTGATAAGAAATCACTTATTAATTAAGCGGTATGTCAGATCCATATTCATCAATGCGGACCTATGTCTGATCCATATTCAGCAATGCGGACCTATGTCCAATCCATATTCATCAATGCGGACCTATGTCCAATCCATAGCCATTTACCAGGTCCGAAATTTCTATAAGTCGGACCCCCTATTGGCCCTACAGAGTGTTGGGGCCAAAATCAAGCCAAGTCTTGATCCTGGTCCGAGACTTCTATAATTCGGACCCCCTATTGGCCCTACAGAGTGTTGGGGCTAAAATCAAGCCAAGTCTTGATCTTGGTCCAAGACTTCTATAGGTCGGACCCCCTATTGGCCCTACAGAGTGTTGGGGCTAAAATTAAGCCAAGTCTTGATTCAAAGTCCGGGACTTCTATAAGTCGGACTTCCTATCACCCCAACCTGGAGGGTTGGGGCCAAAATGACCTATGTCATTTGTCAGGTCCGAGACTTCTATAAGTCGGACCTCCTCTTTGACCCTAATAATCGTTGGGGCCAAATCTGACTAAGTATACCTATGTATACTTTTTAGGTCCGAGACTTCTATAAGTCGGACCCCTCTTTGACCCTACAAAGCGTTGGGGCCAAATCTGACTAAGTATACCTATGTATACTATTTAGGTCCGAGACTTCTATAAGTCGGACCCCCTCTTTGACCCTACAAAGCGTTGGGGCCAAATCTTGCTAAGTGTACCTATGTATACTCTTTATGGTCCGAGACTCCTATGAGTCGGACCCCCTTTGGCCCTCAAAGTGTTTGGGCCAAATCTTGCTAAGTATACCTATGTATACTCTTTATGGTTCGAGACTCCTATGAATCGGACCCCCTTTGGCCCTCAAAGTATTAGGGCCGAATCTTGCTAAGTATACCTATATATACTCTTTATGGTCCGAAACTCCTTTGAGTCAGACCCCCTTTGGCCCTCAAAGTGTTGGGGCCAAATCTTGCAAAGTATACCTATGTATACTCTTTATGGTCTGAGACTCCTATGAGTCGGACCCCCTTTGGTTCTCTAGGTTTTGAGGCCAAATCTTGCTAAGTATACCTATTTATACTCTTTATGGTCCGAGACTCCTATGAGTTGGACCCCCTTTGGTCCTCAAGGTATTGAGGCCAAATCTTGCTAAGTATACCTATGTATACTCTTTATGGTCCGAGACTCCTATGAGTCGGACCCCCTTTGGTTCTCTAGGTTTTGAGGCCAAATCTTGCTGAGTATACCTATGTATACTCTTTATGGTCCGAGACTCCTATGAGTCGGACCCCCTTTGGTCCTCTAGGTTTTGAGGCCAAATCTTGCTAAGTATACCTATGTATACTCTTTATGGTCCGAGACTCCTATGAGTCGGACCCCCTTTGGTCCTCTAGGTTTTGAGGCCAAATCTTGCTAAGTATACCAATGTATACTCTTTATGGTCCGAGATTCCTATGAGTCGGACCCCCCTTTTGGTCCTCTAAGTGTTGAGGCCAAATCTTGCCAAGTATACCTATGTATACTCTTTATAGTCCGAGACTCCTACGAGTCAGACCCCTTTTGGTCCTCTAAGTGTTGAGGCCAAATCTTGCCAAGTATACCTATGTATACTCTTTATGGTCCGAGACTCCTATGAGTCAGACCCCCTTTGGTTGAGGCCAAATCTGGCTAAGTATACCTATGTATATACTCTTTATGGTCCGAGACTTCTATAAGTCAGACGCCTATTGGCTGAGACATATGATCGCACAAATATCGAGACATTCAAATGTTGACACATCCAAATCCGAGATATTTCGGTGTGACTAATACTTCCTTCTGCATATAGACCAAGATCGTTTCCTCTAATTGGTCGTCCTCTCTTCCTCTATATGCGTGGGGCCAATGTTACGGGTCAAATAATCTCATATAACTACATTGTCGAAAATACCCCTAGTCAAAGGTAAAAGTCAACACGTAAGTCAACGTCTAAACTACTACTTCCAATAACTTCCCATCTCCTAAAGTAACTACTCGTTACCCCCACTAACATAAGCATGATTACCATGAACGAGGTAACTACCTCCATAATATTTCTATATATATATATATATATATCATTCATCTACATGATAAAGGTACGCAATTCTACTCTTATACAAAAACTTACTACATTTACATCTTTTCCCGGGTCTGACTTAAGCATCGGAGTGCCCTTCCGGGACATAGGCCCCCGGGTTAGTTTTCCTTGTGGTTGCAAGAACATCCTACGCGGAGATCAGATCCTTTCATTTCCTTATAACTGAAGGTACTTCCCTTGAAGGTCCCTTTTTTACAAATTAAACAGTTTCTTAGCAGAAACAATAGTAATATTAAAATAAATAAGTATATATATAAATTTAATTTCTAAAAGAAAAATATTAAAGAAATTCATTTATAAAAAGTCAAATGACACCTATGTAAAGTGAAATGTAAAATTTAAGCCAAACAGGTTATTATTGGTCATAGCCACTGAAATTCAGCAACTTATAAACAATGTTTATGTTCTTATGATTATAATGATTATACATGGTAAAAGTTTTTTCAAATATGTTGTTGTTGTGGTGTGGGCGTGTCTAGGCTGGTTGCTGGGTGCAAGGGTGTGTGCTATCAGCTTGATGAGGTGCTGTTGGGCTACTGTTGTGGTGCTTGTGGGCTGTCTGCTGGACTATTATTTTTCAGCTGAATTTTGGTTCATGAGTTGATGTTTGGGGCTAGTGTTAGGTTGTGGTTATGGTCTGGGTGTTGTTGGGTACTGTTGTTTTTATGGTGGTGTTTGTGTGTTGATGGTGTTTTTTTGTGTTGTGGTTTGGATGATTAATTCTTGATCTTTGTTTGATGTTTTTGTTGCTCAAAGTTAGTCCACTACTATGTTGTTTCGCTGGCCTTTTTAGTTTGAAGTGGGGTCCAATAGCATATTTGCTATTCTGGGGATTTTTGGGCTGACAGGCAGTGCCCCTTCCATTTCAGTGTTTTACTTTTTTTTTTGAGTTAAATTTCAGTGTTTTACTTTATTTTCTTTTAATATTTAAATCTGAATTTTCAAAAACAAAATAAAAAAAAAATCACGGCCTTAAACATTAAAGTTGTTTTTGACAAACAATTGTACTAATAAATGAAACCTTCCCTTTCTATCTGCGATATTTTTTTCCGAAGTTTTTTTTTTTATTTGAGCTGCTTTTCAAAATATATGGAATAGCGAATGTAAGGTAAAAGTATTTGCTAAAAGAAGCTTATGGTGAAAATACTGTCTGGGACGGCGATTTCAAACCCAATGGGTTGAAAAGCTGGGTTTCTGAGTTAGCAAGGAGAAGACACCGTCTAAGATAATATTTTACACTTATTGCTTATTCTTTATGATTTATCGAGTATTTTAACTAACTTTTTAGAGGTTTTAAAGTGGTCAAGAATCGCGATTTTGATTTCATAATCCATTACATGTCTTTTAATTTTGTGCATTGTCATTCCATGTTCCAGTGTATTTAAGCGAGTATTCCCATCTCAATCGAGATTATCTTATGGATCAGAGTTTTTAACAATCATTGAATGGAATATTAAGTCATTTAAAGTATTTTGTCTGAAGCTTGCAATTGGGTCGATATTATCATAATTAATTAATTAGTGCGAGAATTGCATCTGAGATTAAGAGGTTTCAACCGAAGCTGCATGTATCAACAAAACGAAGCTTCGACTGAGACAAGGGAAATGTGAGTAACACCAAGCCAACCCTTTTTTAACCTTTTCACGAACGTAGTGGAAGTCAATAGCCAAATGCTGAATAATTTGTTGCACAGAATATAATATAGTGGCCTGGGAGTGATAGAAGATGAGTAACCAAGTTCGAGCATGAGTGAAGTAATCCAATCAATTTCAGTAGTCATATTAAACAATTGCAATATATATCAACAAATTTATCATTGGAAATTAAAAAAAAAAACTTATTTAAATTAAATGGGTTATGAAATGTTGACTTTTAGGTGTGGCTTTGTTGTTTGAGTATGTGATTGTCCTTTCATGATTATTTAACATATAGGCTCTTATCCTTTCTCTATCAATTATGTCCTCATAATTTGAGTTGGTCAAACCTAATTTTATGCTTATATCTGTTGGGAACTATATAATGTAATACAAATTACAATCGGAAATTTGTATAAACCCCTTTGTGTGATGACAAAAATAAGATTACAAAATGATTATAAAAGCAATAAACTAATGAAGATTATTGTGTAACGACAACCGTTACCCGGAAACTTGATACGAGTTGAAGGCGTGTGCTCACTATCCTTTTGTGATATTTCCCCCACAAAGGTACTTGGGTTTGATGTTTGGAAATTCACAACGAGATACAATCAACAACAATATACCTCTAGTACTCAAGGTATATTACTTAAGAACAATGTGTTTGGAAATTATGAGTATGGAACGCACAAACAAAAGTTAATTACTCTTTTGTATGCACTAGACAAATGAGAGAAAGTTTAAGAAATCAGGAAAAAGGTGCAAGAAACACATGAGCCAAGCACCTCTATTTATACACAAGAGGAGCCTTGGACATTCATCACCATTCATGATCACATTGATGAGGAAATCATCAATTGTCATTAACTTGGGCATTCGTGAGTATAATTGGTCATAATCCCCACAATAATCTCAGAAATAATGAGATTAAAGAGGGTATCTTAAGCATTAATCTCAAGAAAAACGGGAACAAAAGCAACGGTAAAGTCCAGCCCCAGACCGCCGAGTCGGCGATCGGTCCTCCCCAAGGATCGTCGACTCGGCGATTGCCTTCTGACCAAATTCGAGTTTTTCCAGTGAGCAAAAGCCGACTCGGCTTTAGCTCAGTCTTAGGGACAGCCGAGTCGGCGATTGCCTTCTGACCAAGTTGACTTGGTTTGTCCCTTTTCCTCATTTTTTCATTACTATAAATGCCTTACGGACTTAGTATATGAATACGTATTTGTCCCACTACTTTTAGTAGCTTTAGATATATATTACGGACTTATAAAGTGTCCCACTACCTTAGTAGTACATAGTGATTATACTCAGGATTATTATACACTAAATGTTTAACAATCCTCCCCCATTTTGGGTATAATAAACCTCTCATTTACCAAAACTCATAATACATTTTATACATCAACGCTAATATCCCTGCGGATTGAATTATCGCCTAGTACAACACACTTAACAAGTGATCGAGCCAGAATTGATTTCCATAAGGAATTGAATCAATTGACCCTTCCAACCACTTGAAGATGTAGTACACACAAAACAAATTACACAAAGTTATTAACTTGACACATTATAAGACCGTGTCCGTATCTTATTCATAAGTTTATAATAGTCATTATGCCAATCTTGACTACTTGAAGCGGCCACACTTCAAACTTATATAGGTAGGTTCTCAGTACGTATAAAACATATCCCTGTGACGTGGATATAACACCAAGAGCTCTTCAACCCTTGATCTTGAGAACTTTCAAGACGACTACCTTATTCCATCACGGTACAAAGCAACGATGGGTCATATAACAAGTTGCTTTAACAAAAACCAAGAGGACTTTACCACATTGAATTCAGACATGATGTTACTCATGCGTGAATTGGGCTTTCCCAAATGATTTTACTGACATAAACCGATCTTAATTGAGGCTTTCTCAATTGAGTCTCTATTCATGGCTTTCGTAAACGAATCCGCCACATTGAACTTAGTGTTCACATAGTCAAAAATTATGACCCCGTTAATGATAAGTCCTTGCACTAGGCTATGCTTAAGAGAAATATGACGAGACTTACCATTGTAGACTTGACTATAAGCTCTACCTAAAGCCGTCATGCAATCCGCATGGATTGCAACCGGTGAAATTGGCTTAGGTAACAAAGGTATCTCAAACATGAGATTTCTCAACCATTCTGCTTCATTCGCCGCTGAAGCTAGAGCGATAAACTCAGCTGACATCGTAGAGTCGGCTCTACATGTTTGTTTCTTAGAGGACCAAGAAATGGCACATCCCCCATAAACAAACACCCATCCACTAGTGGAAGAGTTATCCTCTTCATTAATGATCCAGCTAGCGTCAGAATAATCTTCTAGAATAGGAGGTTCTCCGCTATATGCAATACCATAATCCTTGGTACGCAACAAGTATCTTAATACTCTTCTTATCGCCATCCAATGATGGGGACCCGGGTTACTAGTAAATCTACTAAGTTTACCCACCGCAAATGCTATGTCAGGCCTTGCACTAGTCATAGCATACATCAAAGACCCTATGACCTTTGAATATTCCAATTGTGAAATTGGTTGATCGGTATGTTTTGCAAATTTCATACCCGGTTCCATGGGAGTGGAGACCGACGCTTTATCAAGCATATTAAACCGTTTAAGTATCTTCTCAACATAGTGGGCCTAACTTAACTTAATACGGTTCCCTTGCCTTATGATCTTAATGCATAAGATCACATCAGCCTCCCCCATATCCTTCATCTGAAAGGATCTAGACAAAAAGTCTTTTGTCTCTTGGACTTGTGCTTTACAAGTACCAAAGATAAGCATATCATCAACATATAGGCAAATGATAACGCCATTACCATGGCTATCAAACTTGCTATATACACACTTATCGGCTTGATTCAACTTGAATCCAAAAGACAAAATGGTTTTATCAAATTTTTGATGACATTGCTTAGGTGCTTGTTTAAGTCCATATAAGGACTTCACAAGTTTACACACCTTTTGCTCTTGTCCTTTCAAAATAAACCCTTCGGGTTGTTTCATATAAACCTCCTCATCTAATTCCCCATATAGAAATGCGGTTTTAACATCCATTTGATGGATTTCAAGATGATAGACCGTAGCAAATGCTACCAATAACCGAATAGTGGTTATTCTTGCAACCGGTGCATATGTATCGAAATGATCGATACCGTGTTTTTGTCTAAAGCCTTGAGCCACTAAGCGGGCTTTGAACTTATCAATTGTACCATCGATTTTCATTTTCTTTCTGAAAATCCACTTGCAACCGATTGGTTTACAAGTCGGAGGAAGATCCACTGACACCCAAGTGTTAATTCCCATGATGGATTGCATCTCATCATCGATAGCCTCCTTCCAAAAGGCGCTATCATGTGATGCCATAGCATCGCTATAAGTCAATGGGTCACCTTCCACATTATATAAATATGGAACACTAGAAGATACTTCACTTTTATCACCTTCAACCAAGTATACTTGGAAATCCGGTCCAAAGTTTTTCGCTTTCCGTTGTCTCTTACTCCGTTTAGGAATAGGATCAACTAAATCTTGTTCATCTATTTGTTGACTTTCACCAACATCTAGAAGTGAACTTTGTTGAATATCATCAACATTTTCATTGGTACAACTTTGTAGATTTCTTTGTCTACTCAATGATGAAAATCTATTTTCATCAAAAATCGCATCTCTTGACTCTATAATCGAATGAATCGATATATAGTCATTTTGTTCTATAACATAGAACTAGAGCTGTTCATGGGCGGGCTACCCGCCAGGCCCGGCCCGCCCGGCTCGAAAAACGGGCGGGCGCGGGTAGCATTTTTAAAAAAAATTTAAAGTTTGGGCGGGTAATACCCGCCCGCCAAGATAAATGGGCGGGTTGCGACATTAAAAAAATACCCGCGGGTATACCCGCCCGCCCGCTTATTTTAATATATTAATAAATAATAATATTCTTTGGGCTTTTTTTTAATACCCAACAATTTCAGTCCACTAGTTCATGAGTCCATGTCCAATACATTTTAATACTCCTTACTTATTTAGGGTTAGACTATTAGAGTATTCTAGGTTTTTAGTTTTTAGTACATACTACATACACTGCGCCGTCCCTCATTGACTCACTCCTCCATTTCATTTCATTCCTTCAACTTTAGTTTTTTAGTTTTTCCATTACCATTCTAATTTCTAGAGTATTTTAACACATATGTAATTTGATTATTTTGAGACGTTTTATGTATTTGTAGTATTTTGGACTATGTATTGTATTTTAATTATTATCAAAACTTAATTTTATATTTTGTATTGTATTTTTGGTATTTATGAGAAAATACCCGCGGCGCCCGCGGCACCCGCCCGCTTTAAAAATGGGCGGGTAGCGACAAAAAAATATGCCCGCAATCGCGGGCGGGCATTTGAATTTTTCTGCCCGCGGGTAGATTTTGTGGCAAATACCCGCCCCGCTACCCGCGCCCGCCCGCCCATGAACAGCTCTACATAGAACCTATAGGTTTTGCTATGAAGAGCATAGCCTATATAGATGCACTCAAGCCCTCGTTCACCGAGCTTCTTTTTCTTGTTGCCGGGCACTCTTACAATGGCCCTACAACCCCAAACCTTAAGATAGCTTAAGTTTGGTTTCTTTTTGTACCAAAGTTCATAAGGAGTTTCCTTATTCGTTCTCATTGGAACTCGGTTAAGAATGTGACAAGCCGTCAACATTGCTTCACTCCAAAATCCATCACTCAAACCCGAGTAGGATAACATGGAATTAACCATCTCTTGTAGAGTACGATTTTTCCTCTCCGCCACAGATTGTGGTGCATAGCCGGCGGTTGTTTCATGTATTATACCCATTGAACTAAAGTAGTTAGGATCATAATATTCACCTCCTTTATCAGTTCTTAACCTTTTAAGTTTACTACCAATTTGTAATTCAACTTCTTGTTTGTAAATCTTAAAATGGTCAAGAGCTTCATCTTTTGTATGTAAAAGATATACATAACAAAACTTTGAGAAATCATCAATAAAAGTTATAACATACTTTTTATTTCCCAAAGACGGTGTACTATGAAAATCACAAAGATCACTATGGATTAACTCCAATATTTCGATTTTTGTTTCAACACTTTTAAAAGGTGTTCTAGTGATCTTATTTAGCATGCACGTTTTGCAATTCTTAGACATTTTAATACACATAAGAATTAATTCATGTTTAGACATAAACGAAACTTTATCAAAGTTAACATGTACTAGTCTAACATGCCACAAATAATGTAAATCATCATTTTCATTCATAGATAAAACATTACATATTGCATTCTTATTCAAATCTAAAGAAAGTTTAAACAAACTATTACATAGATAAGCACGCCCAATAAACAAATTATTCTTTGAGATAATACACCTATCGGCTTCAAACACTAGTTTGTAGCCCAACCGATTCAAAATAGGACCCGAGACTAAATTTCTACCTATTTCGGGTTTAAAATACACATCCCTTAAAACTAAGAGATTCCCCGAAGTAAACAACAATTCAACTTGTCCTTTTCCTTGGACCTTGATAGGTGCATTGTTTCCCATGTAGAGATGCTCCCCATCAACAACCTTGTTAAAGGTTTTGAACCATTGTGTAGAATTACATACATGTCTCGAAGCCCCCGAATCGATCCACCAAGACAAAGAATCATCCTACAAAGCACTAATATTAGTATTCATAGATGAAAACCTCATATTAGAATCTTCATTAAAAATTGCAAGATTACCTTGAGTGGACGGTCCTTTGCTTGTAGAAGCTTGACCACTCCCCTTGGCCTTCTTTTGCTTGTTCTTTAGAACAAAGCAATTCTTCCTTCGGTGCCGGGTTTACCACACTCCCAACATACCTTTTCGGTATTGGGAATAGTACCATTGCCCTTGGAAGAGTCATTTATCTTCCTCTTATCTCCGGGACGGGATTGTGGTTTCCCTTCCCCAACCATATTGATTGTAGCAACGTTAGGATTATCATCCTTCCGGTTCTCATGAACCCGAATGATAGACTCGACAATTGTATGTTGTCCAAGATCGGAGAGTGTAATCTCCTTTCTTTTATGCTTAAGAGCATGTCTAACATCCCTCCAAGAGGGAGGCAATTTGTATATTTGTGATACCCCAGATTTAGCTTGAAAAGAGATTGATAGACTACTCATATCAACAAGGTGCATCTTCTTTTCTAGGGAGCCCATTTGCTAAGAACTCCACAGTTAAGCGTGCTGGGTGGAGAGCAATCTTAGGATGGGTGACCTCCTGGGAAGTTTCCTGGGTGCGCACGAGTGAGGCCAAAGTGCGCTGGAAAGACTTGTGTTGGTCTGTGGGGCTAGTCTACAGTCTCCATGAGTAGTTACAGGTGGTCCGTTGGGCCGGGGTGTTACAAATGGTATCAGAGCAACCCTGCGACTGTGGCTGATTGTGTGTTCAGCGCACCTAGCGGGGAAAAGATCCTGAAAAGACGGTCCAACGAGGACATTGTATCCTTAAGTGGGGGTGAGTGTGATACCCCAGATTTAGCTTGAAAAGAGATTGATAGACTACTCATATCAACAAGGTGCATCTTCTTTTCTAGGGAGCCCATTTGCTAAGAACTCCACAGTTAAGCGTGCTGGGTGGAGAGCAATCTTAGGATGGGTGACCTCCTGGGAAGTTTCCTGGGTGTGCACGAGTGAGGCCAAAGTGCGCTGGAAAGACTTGTGTTGGTCTGTGGGGCTAGTCTACAGTCTCCATGAGTAGTCACCGGTGGTCCGTTGGGCCGGGGTGTTACAATATTATACTTGAAACAAGGAACACTTCATCAATTTCAATTTTATGTAATTTAAGGTTAGCATGCATCCTTTGCGATTCATGAAATTGATCTATAATAGGGCGATCTTCAACCATTTTATACGAATTAAAATTAGTTACTAGAAATTTCTTGGAGCTAGCATCCTCCGCCATATACTTATTTTCCAAGGCATCCCACAACTCCTTTGCGGATTCTTGGTATTGATAGATGTCAAATAAAGCATCTTGCATACCATTGAGGATGTGTCCCCGGCAAATAAAGTCATCGTTTTCCCATTTGGACCTCTTTCGATTTTATTCAAGGACCTCCGCTTCCGGATCATCAGCCTTAGGAGCATCCGGCTTAGGTGAGCTTATCACATAAGCCACATTCAAGGTAGTGAGCATAAACATCATCTTCTTTTGCCAACGTCTAAAGTCGACGCCGACAAACTTTTCTAACTTAGCAAAGTTAGAGGTGAAATCCTTCATAGTTGCCATCGATGAAGAGAAAGTTATCACAAAAGATTATTGGAAACTATATAATGTAATACAAATTACAATCGGGAATTTGTATAAACCCCTTTGTGTGATGACAAAAATAAGATTACAAGATGATTATAAAAGCAATAAACTAATGAAGATTATTGTGTAACGACAACCGTTACCCGGAAACTTGATACGAGTTGAAGGCGTGTGCTCACTATCCTTTTGTGATATTTCCCCCACAAAGGTACTTGGGTTTGATGTTTGGAAATTCACAACGAGATACAATCAACAACAATATACCTCTAGTACTCAAGGTATATTACTTAAGAACAATGTGTTTGGAAATTATGAGTATGGAACGCACAAACAAAAGTTAATTACTCTTTTGTATGCACTAGAAAAATGAGAGAAAGCTTAAGAAATCAGGAAAAAGGTGCAAGAAACACATGAGCCAAGCACCTCTATTTATACACAAGAGGAGCCTTGGACATTCATCACCATTCATGATCACATTGATGAGGAAATCATCAATTGTCATTAACTTGGGCATTCATGAGTATAATTGGTCATAATCCCCACAATAATCTCAGAAATAATGAGATTAAAGAGGGTATCTTAAGCATTAATCTCAAGAAAAACGGGAAGAAAAGCAACGGTAAAGTCCAGCCCCAAACCGCCGAGTCGGCGGTCGGTCCTCCCCAAGGATCGCCGACTCGGCGATTGCCTTCTGACCAAATTCGAGTTTTTCCAGTGAGCAAAAGCCGACTCGGCTTTAGCTCACTCTTAGGGACAGCCGAGTCGGCGATTGCCTTTTGACCAAGTTGACTTGGTTTGTCCCTTTTCCTCATTTTGTCATTACTATAAATGCCTTACGGACTTAGTATATGAATACGTATTTGTCCCACTACTTTTAGTAGATTTAGATATATATTACGAACTTATAAAGTGTCCCACTACCTTAGTAGTACATAGTGATTTTACTCAGGATTATTATACACTAAATGTTTAACAATATCAAATTGACTAATTTAACTCTATCACAATCTAATTGAATTAATTAGAAAATTTATCTCATTGTTATAAATCATAGGAGGATTATAAATTTATGATTATTAGAAATGTTTAAAACAGACCTAACGATTCAATATTATTCGACGTTGTAACCTAAACCAAATTGACCCCTTTTTAAAAATAAATTTGCATTTATGTAAAAAATCAATAAAGACAAAAATTCTACTTTAAATCGATAGAAAACTTTTTACCGAAAATCAAACCGATTATCCGAATGAATACGGCTAGTGACAACGTACAAATGAAGAATAATGGAGTACCACTCGCACCAGCCTGCCAAAATGTTGATAAGATAACAATTACAAGCTAAGAACTAAACTTTGTCTTCCTTAATATTTAGTATCTATATAAACATAATGTTGTAAGTTATAACCGAAAAGGTCCTTTACCTTTACCTTTACCTTTTAACCAAAAGTGCTGGTGGCTCAATGGATAGAGCATCTGCATGTGGAGCAGAAGGTTAGGAGTTCGACCCTTACTAGGCGCAGATATTAATTGGGGGTTTCTTGACTGCGCGCATTTCTCTTTACTTCCTCCTTGGGAGTATGGGTATGATTTATCCGCATCTTACAAGAAAAAGAAAAAACCCCACTCGAACCCTGCCTTATGCGGGATATCGAGGAGGTCTTTACCTTTACCTTTACCTATTAAAAGAGAGAATGAAAATATATGATTTCTATGTAAGTTGTAAGACTCGTACACCTGAACAAAATTGAAAGTTGAACGATTATATTACTCGCTCTTTCTCACTGAGCATGTGATATCTTGATTAATATTGCATTTTTTTCATCTTACTTATACATTTAATTTATTTGTATTTGTTCATGAGCTGGTTCTAGATAATTTTGTCTTTTTATAACAAATTTTTGATGTAATAATAGTTTTGAAAATATATTATGTTGGCGTTTCTATATATCGAACTAGAATTAATTTGTCTTTTTCATAATCTAAATTGGCATATTTATATATAACTATTTAATGGAATAAAAATGGTAGTTATTAACTCGTGAATGCATTACTTAAACCGAATTTTGTTAAGTTTAAATTTAACTTGAGCATAATGCAGCTCAAAATCAAATCTTGGTAGTACTCAACATTATCCTTGTTACTAATAATACTCATAAAATTGTTATATCTTTAATTTGATTCAGCCTTGAAAGTTAACATCATACACGTGCAACTTCACATAAATAACTAAAATAAGAAGTTCTAGTGACTCATTTTTTAATAGTCTACGATATTTTCAGCAAGTCTGGTATGAGAAGTCTCACCATGAGACGGACCCATACAAGCAACCCTCGCATTACTAAATCTGAATTCACAATTGTATAAGAAGTAGTTTTTTAAAAATATGAGTACTTTATAAAAAAGTTGCTTATAACTCTTTAATTTGAATATAAAGAAATTACAAAATGATATTTTCAAAACTATTCTTTTATTCACAACAAGTTTCAAAATTAATTATTTAAAACAACTATATAAACAAAAAACAAAAAAAGTGTTTAGGCATTTTTCAAGTAGAATTCGACTACAAATTACTAATTACTATCGATCGAGTCAATATCAAATTATGTTGTTAGTCATTATTTAATTGATGATAAATTGATGATAAATAATCATTATTTATTTAAATTTAACTCATGCGTAATGCAGCTGAAAATTTCATCATCCCAATATTATTAGTTGCTCCAAATCTTGGTAGTATGCAACAATTTTCTTGTAACTAATAAGAGTAATAACAATACTCATAAAATTGCTATTTTCGATTTAGCCTTGAAAGTTAGCATCATGTACGTGCAAGTTCACATAAATAACTAAAATAAGAAGCTTACATAATTTAGTAACTCATTTTAAATAATATACTATATTTTCAGCAAGTCTTGTATAAGATGTCTCTTCATGGGCCGCTGCCCTTACAAGCACTCCATGCATTACTATTAAAACATTAAAAAGCCAAAACAATTAAATTTGAATTCACAATTGTATAAGTAGTTTATTTTTATACGAGTACTTAATAATAATGTTGTTTATAACTCTTTAATTTGAATATAAAGAAATTACAAAATAGTATTTTCAAAATTACTCTTTTATTCACAACGTTTTTTTAGAGTATCCACAAGTATTAAAATTAATTATTTAAAAAAACTATAAAGAACAAAAACAAGTAAAAAAAAATGTTACGAAGATGAGATAAGATGTGAGAATCGAGTCTTATCTAAGTTCGAATAAATTTCACTCGAAACCCTTTGACGCAACTTGTAGGGAGGCGTGACACCCCACTTTTAACTCGAACCGAAAATGATGCCTCCAAAAGGAAACATCTGGGCTCGTACACATTACTTGGGACCTCACCCATCTGAAGCAAACAACTCTGGCCATGCTTTGTAATACCAATCCTCTAGTTCTTAATCCTAATTCTAACCTAGATCCCGTCACCCATAACGAACTTCAAGGATTTGCTACCTGATAAGTGTAGTACTTTACAAATATTGCTTCATATTTGTGGTTTATAAAGAATTATAATTGGCGCTTTGAGGTTTAAAATGATGAGATTCATTATTTTGAGTTCATTTTCCGTTACATGCCTATGTGTTTCATCATTCCATGTTGTTTGAGTTTATCTATGCAAGTTTCTAAACATCCTAATCCTCAACCATTTCTATCAATGGTACCACTAGCATATCATACTAATTACAACCGTGGCATTATTTAAGGTCCGTTTTCTCACTGTAATAAAATCCTTTTAAAAACCAACCATGGTCAGTTTATTATTTATTTCCTTTGGCTCTTCGTTTTTTTCCCTCCTCACTCAAACTTGTTTTCTCTATCTTCATCATTAAGATCGTAGGTTGAGTATTGCCGAATCTCCTACAAAGCTTTCTATTCATCATTGCTTTTTTTTTTTACCTTGATCTAAGGTTTTTTCATATATAAATCTTTTTGGAATATCGTAAAGTAGATAAATCTTATGCTTAAGCTTTTATTTATGTACAACCTTTGACTATTTAAGGAGTCACAGGTTGCGGCCTTTAGGTCATCGTAATGCAAACAAGAAGAATAGAAAATATCACAACAAAATTACAGAGTTTATTAATTAATCATTCAAATAAAAGTACAATTTTAATAGGATCATTACTAGCAGTTCATAAGCTAGTTATGACCAATAATAATATGGCATTTGTTAGTTTTCAAAGCAGTCACAACACAAAAGAACAAACAACACAAAGTAGCAACATGAGCCTGACGTACAACAACATATATAGATTAATAAATAGGTACATAAAGGTTCAAACAATGATCAACTTTGGCATAATCGAATAGAATCAGGCGCACATTCCAATTCCTCCAGGACCTTTGTTACCGCAAAGAAGGGGTGCACAACATGGCCTTAGTTCATCATGGCATGCATGTCCTACGTGATCCTCACAACAGAGTTCTTCAGCATGCGCAATAAGAATTTGTAGCATTACTGTATAATTATTCAACATGGTTACAAATTATAAAAGCGAATTAATTATTAATACATCAATTATGTAAAATAAATGAATGAAAATAGAGAATAGTCATGGGAAATTCTATTAACTATCACAATATAGAATTGTTTATAATTTAATACCTGTTGCAAGGATGAGAAAAACAGCTAATATGATTCTTTTGTTGCTAACTTTTTTCTCCATCGGAAATAAGAATAACTTGTGATGATCAAATGGGCTATATATGCAATATGGATTTTTAGGTGTAGGTTTGTTGTTTGAGTATGTGATTGTTCTTCCATCATATATATAGTAGTGGATCTTAGCAAAAGAGCAACTTAATAAACTTAATTATATTATTTTATGATTATTTAACTTATAAATTCAATCCCTTTATCTATCAATTATGTCCTCATACTTTGAGCTGCTCAAAATATTTTTTATTTTTTTGTTATAATCAAACCTAATTTTAAGATTATATCAAAATGACTAATTCAACTCTATCATGATCTAATAGAATTCATTGGACAATTTATTTCATTGTTATTAATCATAGGAGGATTTATAATTTATGATAATAAGAAATATTTAAAATAGACTTAACGATTCATTTTTTACTCGACCTTGTAATCTAACCTTATCGACCCCTGTTTAAAAATAAATCTGCTACTACGTAAAATTAAAAAAGGACAAAAAATCTAATTTGAATATTTATCAACTCAAAATTTTTGATAGAAAATCAAACTAATAACTTGAATGGACACATCTACTGACAACGAATGAAGAATAATTGAGTACCACCCCCTCCAGCCGGCCTAAGAACTCAACTTTGTGTAGCATAATATTTAGTATCTATATAAACATAATGTTGTAATTATGGCAAAATGAGAATACTATGAGTTTTTCTTTTCTTTTTTATATTTATTTTTATTTTCTAAAGATAAAAGAGAGATTAAAAAAATAATGATTTTCATGTACGTTGTGAGAACCATACCCAAAGTAAAATTGTAAGTCGAACGATTATATTGCTTACTCTTTCTCATTGCGGATGTCATATTTTGATAAATATTTCTCTCTATAACGAATTTTCGATGAAAATAATAAATTTGAATATATATTATGTTGGCATTTCTAATAGAATTATTGTAGGTGTTCATTCGGGTGATGGGGTCGATTTCGGAAAGGTGTCATTCGGTTCAGTTGTATTTCGGATCGGTTATACTTCGGATGTGTATTACGGCGGGTCACAATCGGATCGGATAGGTTTAGTCACAGTTTGGTTGAAGATCGATTATACGAGATATCGGGATAGCATCAGTTCAGTATCATTGAAGTTCGTGTCGAGTTTCAATCAGTCTCGTGTTGTCATCGGTTACTAATTCGTTTGATTTTACTGGTTACAGATCGTAATTTTCAAGTATAAGTCGGTTACGAATTACTAATTACTATCGATCGAGTCGGTATTAGATTATGTTATTCATTTATAATTGATGATAAGGTTCCTTTAGCTTTAGTTAAAGCATAACAATTAAAATTCTATTCAATCAGTTATCATTATTACATTGTTACTTTTACTTGTTTGACCGAAAATTAAAAATAAAGTTATGTCAATTTTTATCTGATTCGTTTAAAAGTTGTTAAATAAACATTGATCATAGATTATTAACTCTAAATATATATGAAACCATGTATTTATAAAATTTATTTTATTAAAATACTAATTACTTTATTAGAATAACAAATAAGATGATTGAATAAGAGATGATACAAAAAATCCAATTTTGAATCGACTCAAAACTTTTGACCGAAAATCAAACTGATGACCAGAATGGACACATCTACTTGAAAACAAATAAAGAATAATGGACTACCAACCCCTCCGGCCGGCCAAAATGTTGTAATAATGACAAAATGATAACAGTGTATTTTTCATTTTTCAAAATTTTTTTTAATTCCTAAATGAAAGTTGAACGATTATATTGCTCACTCATTCTAGCTCATTGCGCATGTTATATCTTGATTAAAATTGCATTTTATTCCATCTATCTTACACATTCAATTTATTTGTGTTTGTTTCTAAATTGGTTCTAGATAAATTTGTCTATTTATAACCAATTTTTGATGAAAATAATTAAATTGAAAATATATTATGTTGGCATTTCTATATATTCAAACAAAGACGTATTACCTCTGAAAAGTGTTACTACATGTAATAGAGTTATTATAGATGTTCATTCGGATGATCGGGTTAGTTTCATACGGGTGTCATTCGGTTTGGTTGTATTTCGGATCGATTACATTTCGGGCACGTGTTACGACAGGTCAAAATAGGGTCGGGTCGGCTCTGGTAGTCACGGTTCAGTTGAAGTTTGATTATTCGAGCTATCGGGTTAGCATCGGTTCGGTATCGTTGAAGTTCGTGTCGAGTTTCAATCGGTATCTGCAGGTTGTCAGACATTAATAATTGCTTCGATTTTAATTTTTCAAGTAGAACACGGATACGAATTACTAATTACTATTAATCAAGTCAGTATCGGATTATGAATTAGTCAATATTTAATTGATGATAAGGTTCCCTTAGCTTCAGTTAAAAAAAAACAGTTAAAATGCAAATCAATTAGTTATCATTATTACATTCTTATTTTTACTTGGTTGACCTAAAATTAAAATTATTAAGTTCTATCAATTTTTATCTAATTTGATTAAAAATTTTTAAATAAACATTGACCATAGATTATTAACTCTAAACATATGAAATCATGTATTTATAAAATTTATTTTATTAAAATACTTACTACTTTATTAGAATACCTAATAATTAGATGATTGAATATGAGTTGTCGATCCTACTTTCACGTAAAAAATTTGTTCCAGTTTACAGTAGTTCGTTTTAAACTTCGTTCGGATTATTTTCAAAACATTAAATTACATTTAAACATTAAAAAATCATTAAATCTAAATTTACAATTGAATAAATAGTAGTTTTTTTTTAAATACGAGTACTTAATTAAAAAGTTGCGTATAACTCTTTAATTTGAATATAAAAAAATTACAAAATGGTATTTTCAAAATTATTATTTTATTCATAAAATTTTTTTTGAAGTATCTATTAAAATTATAATTTAAAACTGCTATTAAAACAAAAACAAATAAAAAAAAGCGTTACGAAGATGAGATAAGACGTGAGAATCGAGTGTTGTCTAAGTTAGAATAATGACCATTTTCTTCCCAGTATAACTCCAAGTTTTATTCTCTGATGAACTCCTCTCCTCGATCTACCCTATAATTAAAAAAAGATAAATTGCAAATTTAGTGGAGCTATAAGGTGAAAGAGTTAGCAATATAGGCCTCCAACAATGTCTTCCTCAAAATATTTGAAGTAGTCCGTCCATATTCTCCAAGAATTAAGATTAATTGTATAAACGCTCTAATAATTAATTCAATTAGATTAGTAATATTTGAAATAGTCACTCACATTTATATATATACTACAACTAAATTACTTTGTCTTCCTCAAAATGAGGATTTATATAAACATAATGTTGTAACCATGAATTTAATTAGCAATAATATTTTACACTTATGGTGCCTTCTGAATTTGTGGTTTATCGAGAAATTTAATTAGGGTTTGAAAGTATAAAGTGGTCGAGATTCGCTATTTGGAGTTTATATGCAGCTGTTAGATGCGTTTTTGTGCTTTATGATTCCATGTTCGAGTACATTTAAGCAAGTTTGTAGCCATTCTGATTGTCAAACATGTCTATCGAGTTTTATGAATACATGATATAGACATCATTTTGTGGTGAAAGAGGTATTTTATGGATACAAAAAACTAAAGGGTTCGACAATTATCTAATGGGATTCAATGTCATTTAAAATATTTTGTAGGAATTACCACGTGGAAAATCCAAAACATAAGGATTACACGTGGAATTTCCCTTTAAAATATATTGTAGGAAGAAATTCGGTCGAGATTATTATAGCTTCGGCCAAAGCCACGTGTCTCGAACGAGACTCCTTCAATTTCTTGAAAGACAAAAACATCGTCCGAGACTTAATGCAACTGCTCCTACGTACATTTTATTACTTCTGAATTTTTAATTTTCCAAAGTTAGGCTGCATCATCATCATTTTTTAGTTTTAGTGGAGGTTATCACAATTTCTTTTTTTCATGATGTTAGGATCCATTATTTTTAATTTTGTTTTACAACCTTAGTTTTTTATTTTATACTTTTTGTTAATCTCATTTTTTAATCTAGCCCTTAATTTTAATTAATGTTTAATATGTGTTTATGTAATTATACTCCCTCTAAATCAATTTAGTTGTCACATTTGCTAGGGCACGGTTATTGAGGGTGGTGGGATATTTTAGTTGATTATCATAATCATCATCATCAACCAACCCAGTATATCCCGCTCATAGAAAATTATGGGCAGGGTCTCTGGAGGGAAAGACGGCGGCAACTCATACTCATGTAGGAGAGCGCGACCAAACGGAGTCCCCCAGCTCAAGGAAGATAAAGATAATGTACCAGCCACGAGAAAAATAAAACAACGCATAGTAACAAAACCACTAAAAAGACATAAATCAATTTTGAACATCAAAACAAGGAGACTAAAAAAAGACAGAAAATTAAGAGCTCAAGAGCTAAAATCGACTCAAAGAAGGAAAACCATGGTCTGAGACATGGATATGACGCCTCCAATAACCCCTATCTGTAGTCAAGTCCTCAGAGAGGTTTAACTCATGCATGTTCGCTTTTATTTGCTCTTAACATGTTCTCTTATGTCTTCCACGACTCCTCTTACCCTCTACTATAATGCTTTCGACTCTCCTCACAGGGGTGTCGAACGTCTTTCTCTTCATATGTCCAAACCACCTTAGACTACTTTCGCGCATTTTACCAGAAATAGAGGCAACCTTCAATTTGGCTATAATCTCTTAATTCCTAATCCGATCCCTCAAAGTGTGTCAGCACATCGACAAAATCATTTGATATAAGTACACTACCCTGCCCTAACCAACTTGGTGCTCCTAAGGTGTGTCTGATGGTAGATTGTTTCAATAGTTCTTAATGAATTCTAATTATTTAATTTTATTTTATCGAAGAAATATTTGTAGTACTACAATTTATATTAGATAGTTAATAGGCATGGAAATTCAGTCCGATTCAGCTCCTGATCCAACTCGATTCGAGGATTTTAATCCGATTAGTTGGAAAATATTCAACTCCGAATCCGATTATATAATCCGAGTTCGATTTAGAGTCGGACCGGAGCTGGACCTCATAAAAGATCCGATAATTCAATCGACTCCGACTTCGATCCGACTCCGACTCGACCCGATTCGACCTGACATCCGATTCAAATTTAATTTAAGGCATTTTTATATTTTGAAAATTTTGAACTTTATATGAAGATAAGTTTATTCTAATCAAAATTGCAAATTTGACATCTTACTATCTAAGTGACTAATTACATTGTAAGTGAGATTGAATATTGTAAGTTTAATCAACTTGAATGAATGAAACTTATCAAAATAATCGATTGGATTATTATAGACTTACAGTCTTACATAGTTTTGAAAGTTATTTAAGTATTATGAAAACTAAAAGTCTAAAACTAACTAAATTAAACTATTAGAAATATAGTATTAGTCTATGTATTAATTAATATTAGTCAGTTAGATACTTAATCGATCGTTTAGTAAAGATTATTACTAAAAGTATATAATGCAGTACAAATTACAATCGGGAATTTGTATCAAACCCCTTTGTATGATGACAAAAGAAATTACAAGATGATATGAAGCAATAAACTTAATAGAAGATTATTGTGTAACGACAACCGTTACCCGGAAACTTGATACGAGTTGAAGGCGTGTGCTCACTATCCTTTTGTGATATTTCCCCCACAAAGGTACTTGGGTTAGATGTTTGGAAATTCACAATGAGATACAATCAACAACAATACACCCTTAGTACTTAGGATGTATACCGAAATAACAAAGTGTTTGAGAAATTATGAGTATTGTATAACTTGAACAAAAGTTAATTACTCTCTTGATCAAGCTTAGACAAATGAGGGAAGAGCAATGAGAGTAAGAAAGGAGATTTCAGAAAATTTGGTGTGTACATTTCTCACCCAAGGACCTCTATTTATACTCAATAGAGGATCATTGCTCATAATCACCAATTGATTATGATTAATCACCAACATCAATGCCATTAACCATTAGCATTATTCTCCACCATAAATCAGAGATTATTGGAGCATTAAGATAGAATCCTAGGCATTAAACACAAAGGAAAACGGGAAGAAAGCAACGGTCATTTCCAGAGACCCATCGCCGAGTCGGCGACGAGTCCAAAGAAGGGACCGCCGACTCGGCGCAAGCCTTCTGACCAAACTTTCCAGTAGCCAAAAGCCGACTCGGCTATGGCTACACAAGGGGGATCGCCGAGTCGGCTTTTGGCCACTGACTTGATCCCCCTTTTCCTTTGTTACGTTTGTTTAATTAACAACTTAAATGCCTTTTTGGACCACGTAATTTATACGTATTTATCCCACTATTTAAGAATAGCTTAAAGCGATATGACGGACTTATATATTGTCCCACTACCTTAGTAGTACTTGGTGATTAAATACTCAGGATTATTATTATTATACACTAAATGTTCAACAATCCTCCCCCATTTTGGGTATAATAAGCCTCTCATTTACCAAAACTCATAATACATTTCATGCATCAACGCTAATATCCCTACGGATTGAATTAACGCCTAGTACAACACACTTAACAAGTGATCGAGCCAGAATTGATTTCCATAAGGAATTGAATCAAATGACCCTTCCAACCACTTGAAGATGTAGTACACACAAAACAAATAACACAAAGTTATTAACTTGACACATTATAAGGCCGTGTCCGTATCTTATTCATAAGTTTATTATAGTCATTATGCCAATCTTGACTACTTGAAGCGGCCACACTTCAAACTTATATAGGTAGGTTCTCATTACGTATAAAACATATCCCCGTGACGTGGATATAACACCAAGAGCTCTTCAACTCTTGATCTTGAGAACTTTCAAGACGACTACCTTATTCCATCACGGTACAAAGCAACGATGGGTCATGCAAGAGTTGCTTTAACAAAAACCAAGAGGACTTTACCACATTGAATTCAGACACGATGTTACTCATGCGTGAATTGGGCTTTTCCAAATGATTTTACTGACATAAACCGATCTCAACTGAGGCTTTCTCAATTGAGTCTCTATTCATGGCTTTCGTAAACGAATCCGCCACATTGAACTTAGTGTTCACATAGTCAAAAGTTATGACCCCATTAATGATAAGTCCTTGCACTAGGCTATGCCTAAGAGCAATATGACGAGACTTACCATTATATACTTGACTATACGCTCTACCTAAAGCCGTCATACAATCCGCATGGATTGCCACCGGTGAAATTGGCTTAGGCAACAAAGGTATCTCAAACATGAGATTCCTCAACCACTCTGCTTCACTAGCTGCTGAAGCCAAAGCGATAAACTCAGCTGACATCGTAGAGTCGGCTATACATGTTTGTTTCTTAGAAGACCAAGAAATGGCACCTCCCCCATAAACAAACACCCATCCACTAGTAGAAGAGTTATCCTCTTCATTAGTGATCCAACTAGCATCAGAATAACCTTCTAGAATAGGAGGTTCTCCGCTATACGTAATACCAAAATCCTTGGTACGCAACAAGTATCTTAATACTCTTCTTATCGCCATCCAATGATGGGGACCTGGGTTACTAGTAAATCTACTAAGTTTACCCACCGCAAATGCTATGTCAGGCCTTGTACTAGTCATAGCATACATCAAAGATCCTATGACCTTTGAATATTCCAATTGTGAAATTGGTTGACCGGTATGTTTTGCAAACTTCATACCCGGTTCCATGGGAGTAGAGACCGGCGCTTTATCAAGCATATTAAACCGCTTAAGTATCTTCTCAACATAGTGAGCCTGACTTAACTTAATACGGTTCCCTTGCCTTATGATCTTAATGCCTAAGATCACATCAGCCTCCCCCATATCCTTCATCTGAAAGGATCTAGACAAAAAGTCTTTTGTCTCTTGGACTTGTGCTTTACAAGTTCCAAAGATAAGCATGTCATCAACGTATAGACAAATGATAACGCCATTACCAAGGTTATCGAACTTGCTATACACACACTTATCAGCTTGATTCAACTTGAATCCAAAGGACAAAATAGTTTCATCAAATTTTTGATGCCACTGCTTAGGTGCTTGTTTAAGTCCATACAAAGACTTGACAAGTTTACACACTTTTTGTTCTTGTCCTTTCAAAACAAACCCTTCGGGTTGTTTCATATAAACCTCCTCATCTAATTCCCCATATAGAAATGCGGTTTTAACATCCATTTGATGTATTTCTAGATGATAGACCGTAGCTAACGCTACCAATAACCGAATAGTGGTTATTCTTGCAACCGGTGCATATGTATCGAAATGATCGATACCGTGTTTTTGTCTAAAGCCTTGAGCCACTAAACGGGCTTTGAATTTATCAATAGTACCGTCAATTTTCATTTTCTTTCTGAAAATCCACTTGCAACCGATTGGTTTACAAGTCGGAGGAAGATCCACTAACACCCAAGTGTTATTTCCCATGATGGATTGCATCTCATCATCGATAGCTTCTTTCCAAAAGGCGCTATCATGTGATGCCATAGCATCGCTATAAGTCAATGGTTCACCTTCCACATTATATAAATATGGAACACTAGAAGATACTTCACTTCTATCACCTTCAACCAAGTATACTTGGAAATCCGGTCCAAAGCTCTTCGCTTTTCGTTGTCTCTTACTCCGTTTAGGAATAGGATCAACTAGATCAAGTTCATCTATTTGTTGACTTTCATCAACATCTAGAAGTGAACTTTGTTGACTATCATCAACATTATCATTGGCACAACTTTGTAGATTTCTTTGTCTACTCAATGATGAAAATCTATTTTCATCAAAAATGGCATCTCTTGACTCTATAATCGAATGAATCGATATATAGTCATTTTGTTCTATAACATAGAACCTATAGGTTTTGCTATGAATAGCATAGCCTATAAAGATGCACTCAAGCCCACGTTCACCGAGCTTCTTTTTCTTGTTGCCGGGCACTCTTACAATGGCCCTACAACCCCAAACCTTAAGATAACTTAAGTTTGGTTTCTTTTTATACCAAAGTTCATAAGGAGTTTCCTTATTCGTTCTCATTGGAACTCGGTTAAGAATGTGACAAGCCGTCAACATTGCTTCACCCCAAAATCCATCACTCAAACCCGAGTAGGATAACATGGAATTAACCATCTCTTGTAGAGTACGGTTTTTCCTCTCCGCCACACCATTAGATTGTGGTGCATAACCGACGGTTGTTTCATGAATTATACCCATTGAATTAAAATAAATCGGATCATAATATTCACCTCCTTTATCGGTTCTTAACCTTTTAAGTTTACTTCCAATTTGTAATTCTACTTCATTTTTGTAAATCTTAAAATGTTCAAGAGCCTCATCTTTTGAATGCAAAAGATAAACATAGCAAAACTTTGAGAAATCATCAATAAAAGTTATGACATACTTTTTGTTTCCCAAAGATGGTGTACTATGAAAATCACAAAGATCACTATGGATTAACTCCAAAATTTCGGTTTTTCTTTCAACACTTTTAAACGGTGTTCTAGTGATCTTAGTTAACATGCACGTTTTGCAATTTTTAGACATTTTATTGCACATAGGTATGAGTTCATGTTTAGACATAAAAGAAATTTTATCAAAATTTACATGTCCTAATCTTACATGCCACAAAAAATGCAAATCATCCTTTTCATTATCAATAAAAATATTACATATTGCATTTTTATTTATGTCTAAAGAGAGTTTAAATAAACTATTACAAAGATAAGCCATACCAATAAACAAATTATTCTTAGAGATAATGCACCTATCGGCTTCAAACACTAGTTTGTAGCCTAATCGATTCAAAATAGGACCCGAGACTAAATTTCTACCTATTTCGGGTGTGAAATACACATCTCTTAAAACTAAAAGATTCCCCGAAGTAAACAATAATTCAACTTGTCCTTTGCCTTGGACCTTGATAGGTGCATTGTTTCCCATGTAGAGATGCTCCCCATCAACAACCTTGTTAAAGGTTTTGAACCATTGCGTAGAATTGCATACATGTCTCGATGCCCCCGAATCGATCCACCAAGCCAAGGTATCATCCTGCAAAGCACTAATATTAGTATTCATAGTAGAAAAACTCAATTAGAATTTCCATCAAAATATGCAAGATTACCTTGTGTGGGTGGTCCCTTGCTAGTAGAAGCTTGACCATTCCCCTTGGCTTTCTTTTGCTTGTTCTTTAGATAGAAGCAATTCTTCCTTCGGTGCCCGGGCTTTCCACATTCCCAACATACCTTTTCGGCATTGGGATTAGTAGCTTTCCCCTTTGAAGAGTCATTCCTCTTCCTTTTATCTCCGGGACGGGATTGTTGTTTCCCTTCCCCAACCATGTTTATAGTAGGTATATTAGGATTATCATCCTTCCGGTTCTCATGAACCCGAATGCTAGACTCAACAATTATATGTTGCCCAAGATCGGAGAGTGTAATCTCCTCTCTTTTATGCTTTAAAGCATGTCTAACATCCCTCCAAGAAGGAGGCAATTTGTCTATTATGCTTGAAACCAAAAACACTTCATCAATTTCAATTTTATGCAATTTTAGGTTAGCATGCATCCTTTGTAGTTCATGAAATTGATCTATTATAGGGCGATCTTCTACCATTTTATAAGAATTAAAATTACTTACAAGGAACTTTTTGGAGCTAGCATCCTCCGCCATGTATTTATTTTCAAGAGCATCCCACAATTCTTTTGCGGACTCATGATATTGGTAGATGTCAAACAAGGCATCTTGCATTCCATTGAGTATGTGACCCCGGCAAATGAAGTCATCATTTTCCCATTTGGACCTTTTTCGATTTTGTTCAAGTATCTCCGTTTCCGGTACCGCCTTTTCCGGATCATCCGATTTAGGAACGTCCGGTTTGGGTGAGCTTATGACATAAGCCACGTTCAAAGTAGTGAGCATAAACATCATCTTCTTTTGCCAACGACTAAAGTCGACGCCGACAAATTTCTCTAACTTAGCAAAGTTAGAAGTGAAGTCTTTCATGGTTGCCATCGATGAAGAATATCACAAAAGATTATTACTAAAAGTATATAATGCAGTACAAATTACAATCGGGAATTTGTATCAAACCCCTTTGTATGATGACAAAAGAAATTACAAGATGATATGAAGCAATAAACTTAATAGAAGATTATTGTGTAACGACAACCGTTACCCGGAAACTTGATACGAGTTGAAGGCGTGTGCTCACTATCCTTTTGTGATATTTCCCCCACAAAGGTACTTGGGTTAGATGTTTGGAAATTCACAATGAGATACAATCAACAACAATACACCCTTAGTACTTAGGATGTATACCGAAATAACAAAGTGTTTGAGAAATTATGAGTATTGTATAACTTGAACAAAAGTTAATTACTCTCTTGATCAAGCTTAGACAAATGAGGGAAGAGCAATGAGAGTAAGAAAGGAGATTTCAGAAAATTTGGTGTGTACATTCTTCACCCAAGGACCTCTATTTATACTCAATAGAGGATCCTTGCTCATAATCACCAATTGATTATGATTAATCACCAACATCAATGCCATTAACCATTAGCATTATTCTCCACCATAAATCAGAGATTATTGGAGCATTAAGATAGAATCCTAGGCATTAAACACAAAGGAAAACGGGAAGAAAGCAACGGTCATTTCCAGAGACCCATCGCCGAGTCGGCGACGAGTCCAAAGAAGGGACCGCCGACTCGGCGCAAGCCTTCTGACCAAACATTCCAGTAGCCAAAAGCCGACTCGGCTATGGCTACACAAGGGGGATCGCCGAGTCGGCTTTTGGCCACTGACTTGATCCCCCTTTTCCTTTGTTACGTTTGTTTAATTAACAACTTAAATGCCTTTTTGGACCACGTAATTTATACGTATTTATCCCACTATTTAAGAATAGCTTAAAGCGATATGACGGACTTATATATTGTCCCACTACCTTAGTAGTACTTGGTGATTAAATACTCAGGATTATTATTATTATACACTAAATGTTCAACAAAGATTTAATTGGAACTTGTCTAATATAGACTTGAAGCTATGTCGTTAAATTGTAAGTAAGATTAGATATGTAAGTTTGATCAAGTTGAATGAACCAATACTAGTGGAAAAGAACTTACCCCATTAAAATTTTTTTTTTTTTATTTCGTTTTATACTAATTTGTTTAAAGTTATTGGCTTTTTTTGCGGAAGAACATTACAATAATTTTAATTTCGTTTGAACAACCCAGAATAATTTCGTTTTATAATAATTTCAACAATAATTTCAACAATAATTTTAATAAACGAAGGAAGAACATTACATTAATTTCAACAATAAGAAACTTACAAGAAACGCCATTTTGAAGATCTAAAAAATAAACAAAAAACATCTAAAATGAACCCAGACTTTGAAGAACCCAGAATAAACAAAAAACATCTAAAAAAATAAACAAAAAACATCTAAAATGAAGATCTCGCCATTTTGAAGAAGGAAATCTCGTTGAGAAGGAAATCTCGTTGAAGAACCCAGAAACGAACCCAGACTTTGAAGACTTTGAAGACTTTAAAGAACCCAGAAACGAACCCAGACTTTGATTGAACCCAGAAGAACTCGTTGAACCCAGAAGAACTCGTTGAACCCAGAAGAACTCGTTGAACCCAGACTTTGATTGAACCCAGAAAAGAACTCGTTGAACCCAGAAGAACTTGTTGAACTCGTTGAACTCGTTGAAGAAGGAAACGAACCCAGAAAATCGATTTTGAAGAAGGAAGAAGGAAGACTTAATTTGATTGAAGGATTGAAGAAGGAAAAACGGCTGATTTTATTAGGGTTAAGATGGGGAGAGGGTTTTTATTAGGGTGAAGAATGAAAAACGGCTGAAGAATGAAAAACGGCTGATTTATATATGTAGGGTTTTTATTAGGCGCTCAAAGGTCAATTTTATTTAATTTTTTTTTTAAATGAACAAGGGCTGCGGACACACCTAAAAACCGCAGCCCCTTGATTATTATTTTTTTTTTTAATTTCATTATATTATTTTCGAAAGGTTAAGGGCTGCGGACACACCTAAAAACCGCAGCCCTTTCTTTATCATACTTTTTGATACACTTTTGGGCTGCGGTTAAGGGTAAAAACCGCAGCCCTTTAATAAATTTTTTTTTCCCAGCATTTTATTACTCATATTGGCTGCGTTTTCCTAAAAACCGCAGCAAATAAGCAGCAGCCAATAGCTTTTTTTCCACTAGTGCAACTAATCAAAACAATCGATTAAACTATTATAGACTTACAATCTTACATAGTTTTTAAGTTATTTAAGTATAATGAAACCTAAAACTAACTAAATTAAACTATTAGGCTATATGATAATCAATTAGATACTTAATCAATAGTATATTAAAGATTTAATTGTATGTTGTCAATTATCATAAATTAAACAAAATTAAACCACCGAATTAAAATTTAATTAGTTATGTTTATATATAAGTTATTTAATATATAACCTCATAATTCAAAATAATTCTTATTCAATTTTATTGCTAATTAGTTTTTTTTTAGAAAAATATTCATTAAAATTGTATTTACCTATAATTAAATTTACGCCATTGATGTATAATATGTAATGTGGATGAATGAATGGCTTTGATAATGTCCACCTGATGAATCTTTAGAAACTTTCAATAACCAATTAGATACAAGTATGAATGCCACATGAATTTTGGGTTTTAACCATTGATTTCAAAATGATTTAAATCTTAGCCCTTCATTAATTTTGACATAAGATAATAAAAACTAAAAGCTAGACCTAACAAAGTAACAATACTTCACATTTTAGGAAACTAAGGACTATTTTGTTTATTGAAAATGTAGGACTAATTGTTTTTATTAAGTTGAATTTGAAAGACATAATTTTTTTGTTAGGTTGTATATAAAGAATAATCTATATTAATTTTTTCATGCTTTAAAATCATTAATGTATTCTCGATAAGAATAAATCATGATAATAATCCGAACATCGCCGGAGGTCCGAGAGTCCGAGTCGGAGCAATATTGGAGTATGCATAATACGACTCCGAGTGAAGGCGGACTGAAAAATATAGTCCGAGATTTATCCGAAGCAAAATCGAAGGGTGCATAGTCCGACCCGAGTTCGACCCATTGCTATCCCTATTAGTTTATAATGAATTATGATTATTCCCTTTTACATTGTTGCCTTGTTTTTCCCTTAATCTAAGGTTTTTTCATTTATAAATCTTTTTGAAATATCGTATAAGTAGATAAATCTTATGCTTAAGCTTATATTTACACTACAAAAAATGTTATATTTAGGCACACCTAAAAATGCATTTAGGCACACTTAAATGTGATGCTGCACAACTTAGCCACGCTTAATTAAGCGTGGCCTCTGCTTGTGTTACTAAATTTTCAGGCACGCTTATTAAGCGTGGCTAAAAGTGCTATTAAGCGTGGCTAGTTGCTCCTTCAGTCACACTTATAGGTGTTGGAAACTTTCCTCACTTTACAAGTGTGGCTGCATGATTTCATGGGCTATTGTTTGTCTTTTTGTTTGCCACACAAATAAGAGTGACTAATGAACATAACTAATTTATTAACTAATTATGGCAGTAATTATTATTATTATTATTATTATTATTATTATTATTATTATTATTATTATTATTATTATTATTTATTATTAATATTATTATTATTATTATTATTATTATTATTATTATTATTATTATTATTATTATTTTTGTAATTTTTTTTTGGCAAACAAAATACTTTTTCATTTACCAGAAAAACCAAAAAATATGAGGAATCCGAGGCCTAAAAAAGCCGATAAAAAAACGGCTAAAAAATAGAGCTATACAATAAGCTAGTTTTAATAAACAAAGACAAGAAGCATAAGCTGTATCAAAACAACTAGCAAATGAGCATTACAATAGCTTCTGCAAATGAGCATCAAAGCTTGTGACCATCAACTCATAGCAGACCAGCAACAGTCAAGAGCAAGCAGCAGCATGGAGGCAAGTAGCATATAGCAACAGTCCAGCACCCTTCAGCACCATAAACAGCAGAAGGAACAGCAGCTGACATCAAGCAAAGGCAGCAATAACAGCCAAAGACAAACACAGCCTCAACAAACATATGCCAAAACATCAGTTGATGCTCCAGCAGCATAACAACCTATATTAAGAACATGCATACAGCAGCACACCAGCAATTGAAACAATGGCATTCAACAGACAGAATCACTCTAGATCCACAGCAACAGTAGCTAAGATTCTCCAAAAACAGTAACAAAAAAACAGAGGACCCCAGCAGCATATCATCATGTATAAAAAGCAACCTCCACATGAAGAAGCAATAACCAAAACAGCTTCCATCAGAAAACTCAGCAATTATCATACCAACCAGCACAACCACATCCCAGCAGCAACATCAGATCAGCAGCACCAGCAGATCAGAAGCACCATAGCCAGGAAAGCCTAAAGCACCACACAGCAGCAATCCCCTCCAATACTCTGACAACAGCTAATAGCATTTACGTCAGCCTCAATCTTTCAGGGAGTAGCATTATAGACAAGCCAGCAGGATCCATCAGCAAAGGGAAAGAGCTTGCTGTTGAGAAGGGGAGCTGCTGGTGTGAGTTGCAGCTATAGGTAGGCAGCAGCTTCTGGAGGTTTCACTTGTTGTTGGGGTATGCAGTGGAACAGCATCAGCAGTGGAAGAAAAACAGCAGTTGGTAAGCTGCTGGTGTGTGGTACAGCAGCAATAAACAGGAGCAGGCAGCAAGGGGTAGGCTGGCAGCAGCTTCTTCTAAAAGAGTACACATATGACATCTCTATGATAAAACAAGTATAATTCATTAAACGTTATATATAAAGCAATTACAATTTGGAAACAGACAAGTAGAAATGAGATTAGTAGGAGCAATCATATCTCGTGAAAAAATGAATTTAAATCAACAAAGACAACACCAAATGCATGAACAATATCAACTAAACGCTTACAAATAAATGAGTTTAGCAATGAACTTACAATGACATTAGATTTCCCCCAATGCCTCTAAAGTGAACAAAAGCCAACAATGACATTACACGTCTAACAGCTAGAATGACAGATCATAGAGAGAAGGCTTGTTATGTAGCAGACCAAAATAACTTCAAACAGACACATAACACTAGATCACAAGGGACATAAACCAGGTGGAATTACCTCAAAACCAAACTTGAAAGCACAAGCTACATTAGCATTATAGCTAACGACAATTATAATGTACAATTGCTAATTCGCATATAAAGAAAACAACAGCTTCCTATTTGCCTCACATGACAAATATGTATTCGAAAACAGCACAAAAAGAAAATATTTTTTGTAGTGACTTATTTTATTTAAATCACTCAATTATATACAACTATACAAGTCCCTGAATAAAACAACTGGTTGTTTAGTGTGTCAGTTCGAGTATAAGATAGCAGCTTTAGTAGCATGATTGTAATGGCTCAAGGCAGCAGAACCTACATTAATGATCAGCATATAATGGACAAGGCTGAAAAAAAAATAAAAAAAAATAGCTCAGCATAATAGCCCCTATCATCTTCTACAAACGAGACCATCAGAAACCATCGCAAAAGACCACAAATGTGCAATATCAGTGCACTAGCAGGCCACAAAAAACAGGGCATCTTATACCCTCTGGCATCTTAGCTTCTATGATCTATAGCTAGCTGCAGATACTAGCAAACAACAACACTATCATAGCAACTTAGCACCCTCAGCTACAACCACAATCTTCAGTACCACTATAGGCGCATAGTATCACAAAATAGAACACATAAAAAATGTCGTTGCTATACGCAATATCACATTGCACAAAATTGTTTTGTTTTTTGTCTTCTAGGCCCGACTCACTAATTTCAACCCATTTATAATGTTCTTGTGTTTGTGCATTATTTGGCCTCAACAATAACAATCTACTCGACAAAACCGCAACATGATCCGGAGCAAGTAGAACAAGAATGGCAGAAAGTGGGCGGGTTGACGATGTGAGATCCCATTCTCCCACAACTTTGGTAGATATTGGTTTGGCGTTGAAATCCAACTCATCAACCAAAGTCAAAACTTTAGCAAGCATGAAAACATGACAATCTAACAAATTGATTTCCCCGACAATGGGTGGATCTATTAACAAATATGCATTCCGTTTGCCTCAGGATTGTATAAATCATGATAAGAAAGTGGGTTTAGAAGGCGCCTTTTATTCGGTGCGATTTGACCCATTCTAGCAATCCACCCACTTGAATTACTACTACCTTCAATAGAATTGATGGGTGAAAAGAAATAGAAGGCAGTTTCGAGTAGATATAAGGGGCAATCAATACCGTCATCGAGATTAGGGACTTGTATATGAGATTTATAAGAGGAGTGTTGATGTAAGGGTAGTGAGGATCTCCAAGAAGAACAGACCCCTCGAAACAAAATCAACAAAAACAAAATCAAATAAATAAAAAGCAGCAATTGCAGCCATAGAAGAGAACAACATTAATTATGAAAAATTAACGAACAAAATAACAAAAATCTAAGAAATAATACATATGGAAACAAACCTTGAGAATGGTAATGGAGATGGAGATGGGATTGACGAATGGAGATAAAAACTAACCTTGAGAAGAAGCGAATGGCGGCCGGGAGAATGTCGATGGAGATTGAGGGCTCAGTGGGAGAGAATGGCTTGACAATCAATAACTGATTTTTTTTTTTTTTGGTTTTAGGGTTAGGGAAAATTCTGAAATTAGGGTTCTCTACTATCTAGGAAGAAGAAATGAAAGGGTTTTTGTACAAGAGCGCGCAAAATCTGAATTTTACTTCAAATTTTTATTTGTGTTTAGTCACGCAAACAAGTGTGGCTGATTTGATTACTTTGATGTTCTTAGTTAAGGTTTAGCCACGCTTATTAATGTGGCTGAATTTATAACATTTTAACATTATCTAATTAATTTGTAGCCACGCTTATGAGTGAGACTATTATTCTCACACTTAATAAGCGTGCCTAAAATGCAAGAAGTGAGTCTAATTGCAAAAAACTCTGCCACACTTAAATAAGCATGCCTAAATAACCGTAGCTATATGCAACATTTTTTGTAGTGTTAGGTTCATCCTCTGACTATTTAAGGAGTCACAAGTTGCAGCCTTTAGGTCATTGTAACGCAAACAAGAAGAATAGAAAATATCACAACAAAATTACAGAGTTTATTTATTAATCATTCAAATAAAAGTACAATTTTAATAGGATCATGACTAGCGGTTCATAAGCTAGTTATGACCAATAATAATATGGCATTTGTTAGTTTTCAAAGCAGTCACAACACAAAAGAACAAACAACACAAAGTAGCAACATGAGCCTGACGTACAACAGCATATATAGATTAATAAATAGGTACATAAAGATTCAAACAATGATCAACTTTGGCATAATCGAATAGAATCAGGCGCACATTCCAATTCCTCCAGGACCTTTGTTACCGCAAAGAAGGGGTGCACAACATGGCCTTAGTTCATCATGGCATGCATGTCCTACATGATCCTCACAACAGAGTTCTTCAGCATGCGCAACAAGAATTTGTAGCATCACTGTATTATTATTCAATATGGTTACAAATTATGAAAGCAAATTAATTATTAATATATCAATTATGTAAAATAAATGAATGAAAATAGAAAATATCATGGGGAATTCTATTAATATCACAATATAGAATTGTTTAATTTAATACCTGTTGCAAGAATGAGAAAAATAGCTAATATGATTCTTTTGTTGCTAACTTTTTTCTCCATCGGAAACAAGAATAACTTGTTATGATCAAATGGGCTATATATGCAATATGGATTTTTAGGTGTAGGTTTGTTGTTTGAGTATGTGATTGTTCTTCCATCATATATATATAGTAGTGGATCTTAGCAAAAGAGAAACTTAATAAACTTAATTATATTATTTTATGATTATTTAACTTATAAATTCAATCCCTTTATATATCAATTATGTCCTCATACTTTGAGTTGATCAAAATAATTTTTATTTTTTTGTTAAAATCAAACCTAATTTTAAGATTATATCAAAACGACTAATTCAACTCTATCATGATCTAATAGAATTCATTGGAAAATTTATTTCATTGTTATTAATCATAGGAGGATTTATAATTTATGATAATTAGAAATATTGAAAATAGACTTAACGATTCATTTTTTACTCGACCTTGTAATCTAACCTTATCGACCACTGTTTAAAAATAAATTTGCTATTACGTAAAATTATAAAAAGGACAAAAAATCTAATTTGAATATTTATCAACTCAAAATTTTTGATAGAAAATCAAACAGATAACCTGAATGGACACATCTACTGACAACAAATGAAGAATAATGAAGTACCACCCCCTCCAGCCGGCCTAAGAACTCAACTTTGTGTAGCATAATATTTAGTATCTATATAAACATAATGTTGTAATTATGGCAAAATGAGAATACTGTGAGTTTTTTTTTATTTATTTTTATTTTCTAAAGATAAAAGAGAGATTAAAAAAATAATGATTTTCATGTACGTATTGAGAACCATACCCAAAATAAAATTGTAAGTCGAACGATTATATTGCTTACTCTTTCTCATTGCGGATGTCATATCTTGATAAATATTTCTCTCTATAACGAATTTTCGATGAAAATAATAAATTTGAATATATATGATGTTAACATGTCTAATAGAATTATTGTAGGTGTTCATTCGGGTGACGGGATCGATTTCGAAAAGGTGTCTTTCGGTTCAGTTGTATTTTGGATCGGTTGCGTGTTACGGTGGGTCACAATCGGATCGGATAGTTTAGTCAAAGTTTGGTTGAAGATCGATTATAAGAGGTATCAGGATCGCACCAGTTCAGTATCATTGAAGTTCGTGTCGAGTTTCAATCGGTCTCGGGCTGTCATCGGTTACTAATTCGTTTGATTTTACCGGTTACAGATCGTATTTTTCAAGTAGAATTCGGTTACAAATTAGTACTTACTATCGATCGAGTCGGTATTAGATTATGTTGTTATTCATTTATAATTGATGATAAGGTTCCCTTAGCTTTAGTTAAAGCATAACACTTAAAATTCTAATCAATCGGTTATCATTATTATTACATTGTTACTTTTACTTGTTTGACCGGAAATTAAAAATAAAGTTCTATCAATATCTAATTCGTTTAAAAGTTGTTAAATATAATAAACATTGATCATAGATTATTAACTCTAAATATATGAAACCATGTATTTATAAAATTTATTTTATTAAAATACTTATTGAATAACAAATAAGATGATTGAATAAGAGATGATACAAAAAATCCAATTTTGAATCGACTTAATACTTTTGGCCGAAAATCAAACCGATGGCCAGAATGGACACATCTACTTGAAAACAAATAAAGAATAATGGACTCTCAACCCCTCCGGCCGGCCAAAATGTTGTAATAATGACAAAATGATAACAGTGTATTTTTCATTTTTTTAATTCCTAAATGAAAGTTGAACGATTATATTGCTCACTCTTTCTCTCATTGCGCATGTTATATCTTGATTAAAATTGCATTTTATTCCATCTATCTTACACATTCAATTTATTTGTGTTTGTTTATAAGCTGGTTCTAGATAAATTTGTCTCTTTATAACCAATTTTTGATGAAAATAATTAAATTGAAAATATATTATGTTGGCATTTCTATATATTCAAACTAAGACGTATTACATTTGAAAAGTGTTACTACATGTAATAGAGTTATTATAGATGTTAATTCGGGTGATCGGGTTAGTTTGGGACGGGAGTCATTCGATTTGGTTGTATTTCGGATCGATTACATGCGAACGCGTGTTACGACAGGTGAAAATAGGGTCGGGTCGGGTCTGGTAGTCACGGTTCATTTGAAGTTTGATTATTCGAGCTATCGGGTTAGCATCGTTTCAGTATCGTTGAAGTTCGTGTCGAGTTTTAATCGGTATCTGGTTATCATAGATTAATAATTGCTTCGATTTTAAATTTTTCAAGTAGAACACGGCTACAAATTACTAATTACTATCGATCGAGTCAGTATCAAATTATGAATTAGTCAATATTTAATTGATGATAAGGTTCCCTTAGCTTTAGTTAAAGAAAAACAGTTAAAATGCAAATCAATTAGTTATCATTATTACATTCTTACTTTTACTTGTTTGACCGAAAAATTATAAAGTTCTATCAATTTTTATCTAATTCGATTAAAAGTTGTTAAATAAACATTGACCATAAATTATTAACTCTAAACATATGAAACCATGTATTTATAAAATTTATTTTATTAAAATACTTATTACTTTATTAAAATAACTAATTAGATGATTAAATATGAGTTATCGATCCTACTTTCACGTAAAAAATTTGTTTCGGTTTACAGTAGTTCGATTTAAACTTCGTTTGGATTTTTTTAAAACATTAAAATTACATTTAAACATTAAAAAAACATTAAATCTAAATTCACAATTGTATAAATAGTAGTTTCTTTTAATACGAGTACTTAATTAAAAAGTTGCTTATAACTCTTTATTTTGAATATAAAAAAAATTACAAAATGGTATTTTCAAAATTATTATTTTATTCATAAAGTTTTTTAAAGTATCTATTAAAATTATAATTTAAAACTGCTATTAAAACAAGGATAAATTGCTACTTTAATAGAGCTATAAGGTGAAAGAGTGAGCAATATAGGCCTCCGACAATGTCTCAAAATATTTGAAATAGTCCATTGTGTATTTGTTGGCATAAGTGAAAATATTCTCCAAGAATTAAGATTAATTATATAAACGCTCTAATGATCAATTCAATTAGATTAGCAATATTTGAAATAGTCACTTACATTTATATACTACAACTAAATTACTTTGTCTGCCTCCAAATCAGGATTTATATAAACATAATGTTGTAACGATGTCAAATTTAATTAGCAATAATATTTTACACTTATGGTGCCTTCTGAATTTGTGGTATATCGAGAAATTTAATTAGGATTTTGAAGTTTAAAGTGGTGGAGATTCACTATTTTGAGTTTATATGCAGTTGTTAGCTAGATGCGTTTTTGTGCTTTATGATTCCATGTTCGAGAACATTTAAACAAGTTTGTAGCCATTTCGATTGTCAAACATGTCTATCGAGTTTTGTGGTGAAAGAGGTATTTTTATGGATACAAATTGGAGGGTTCGACAATCATTTAAATGGGATTCGATGTCATCATATCATACAAAACTATAAGGGGGTGTTTGGCATAAGGGAATGGGACTTGTGAGACTTGGAGATGAGACTTTTAAGTTGAGACTTTGAAGATATAAAAGTCTCATCTCTTGTTTGGTATGTTAAGGGACCTGGAAGAAATAGATTAAAAATTAAAGTCTCACCAAATACCACCCACCCCCCAAGACTTAAATCTTGGGGACTTCCCTTTTTTTATATCCATTCCTTATACCCAATCCCTTAAAACAAACAAGGACTTGGACCTTTTTTTAGAATAAAGTCCCATTCCCTCCCCCCAAGTCCCGTGTGCCAAACAACCCCTAAAAGTCTTGAAAAATTCCAAGTGTCATCTTTTAAAGGCATGACAAGTGGAAAAATATTATTGGGTGTGAAATGGTTACATGTCATAATGATTAATTTTTTTTAGTAATTGTATGACTAAAAATGGTAAATAAATAAACTTAAACATATAAGAATAAGGAAAAATTGTCGGGAATAACCCGTACCTTTAACGTTTGCCTGTGAATAATCCCTACTTTTGATTATTCATAAATAATCCGAACTTTGAAGTCAGTTTGTTCACAGCACCCCCAATTTTTCGAAACCGGCTATTCTAGGTTGCCTTCAAGTAACCCCATACAACCTTCTCCTTCCTTTCTAATTGACACTCCCACAAGCAAAAACCCCAATTCATTTCTAGGGTTCATGAATACATCCCAAATTTTGTAAATCAAAGACAAATCTTGGCAAGGCTATCTTCAATTGGTTGTGGATACTCTTCATCTTCATTAAAATGGTCACATTTCACACTCTTATTCAAATTAGAACCTCTACTATATGTTGAAGAACAATAAGAATTCATTTTTGTAAAAAAAAAAAAAAAAGAAAAAAAAGAGTGAATGGAAAGTTTGGATTCTCTCTCTCCAAGCTTAAGTTTTAACACTGGAGTAAAATAAGAGGTTGAAGATGATGAATTGAAAAATCAACCAGCAGCTCGTAATAAAGGGGAAGGAACAAGTAATTTCGTTGGGGTAACTTGCTACAACCGGTCAAAAATGAGAAGGGGGTGCTTTGAACAAACTAACTTCAAAGTTCGGATTATTTATGAATAATCAAAAGTAGGGATTATTCACAGGTAAACGTTAAAAGTACGGGTTATTTCCGACAATTTTTCCTAAGAATAATTAAGAAGATAAATATAGTAAAATTTTTGACTTAATGCATGTTTTATCTTAGGATGGGAAATAAGATCAAAAGATTATGTAAGGTAGATAATAGTTGATAACGTAATAATATTTATCTAATTTAGAATCTAATATTTTTTTGTTTAAATTTAGAGCTAAATTAGGTAAAGTATTAATATGACTTACGATAGTAATTCTATTTGGTTAACTTAGAATTTAATATGTCTAATTGAATGAAAAAAATTTTGTATTGGGTAAATAATTTAAAAAAAAAAAACAAAATGTCAATAATTATGTTAAAATTTAGAAACGTCGTGTATTTGGTGAATTTAATAATGATAGTATATACTTGCATTATTATTTGAAACTATTTTTAATATATATTTTATATACTAACAAATTCGTGTTTGCACGAGTTTCTATACTAGTTTAAAATATATTGTAGGAAGAAATTCGGTCGAGATTATTATAGCTTCGGCCAAAGCCACGTGTCTCGAACGAGACTCCTTCAATTTCTTGAAAGCCAAAGTCTGATTGATTGTGGAGCACAGGGATTATGTGAAGAAAATTGGTGTAGCCCCAAAGTCTTGCGTGAAGATGTTTAGTGTTTGGCAGGTTCCTGCTTCACATTATTTTGTAAAAATCAATTTTGATGCCCATGTTCCTGATGGTGATACGTGTGGTCTAGGCGTTGTTATTCGCGATGATCGTGGCTCTATCCTCCTTACGGGTACAAGGAATGTACAAGCTAGATGGAGCGTGGAGATTTCCGAAGCGTATGCTGCTTTATACGGGCTGTCGTTGGCTAGAAGAATGGGGTACAAACGGATCAATTTGGAGGGCGATGCTTTGAATGTTATTACTGCAATTCAGAACCATGTGCAAGGGCTCTCCCCTATTCACTTGATTTATGATTGTTGTTTTGATGTACTATCTTTTTTTGATCTTGCTATGTATAGTTATGTCCGTAGAGCCGATAATACAGTGGCTCATATGGTAGCGAGATGGGACACAATCATGAACTCTGAAAAAGTGTCTATGGATCCGTTTCTAGAGTCTCTAAGGACCCTCGAATTGCTCGATTTGAGCTAATATTATTACAGATGATCTTCAAAAAAAAAAAGTTGGTTCTAGATAAATTTGTCTCTTTATAACGAATTTTCGAGGAAAATAATAAATTTGAAAATATATTATGTTGGCATTTCTATATATTCAAACTAAGACTATTATATCTGAAAAGTGTTACTACATGTAATAGAATTATTATAGAGGTTCATTCGGGTGATCAGGTCGGTTTCGGACGGGTGTCATTCAGTTCAGTTGTGTTACGGCGGGTCACAATCGGATCGGATAGGTTAGTCACATCTTGGTTGAAGATCGGTTATTCGAGCTATCGGATTAGCATCATTTAAGTATCATTAAAGTTGGTGTCTAGTTTCAATCGGTCTCGGGTTGTCATCGGTTATTAATTCGTTCGGTTTTACCGGTTACATATCGAGTTTGGGTATTTTTCAAGTAGAATTCGGCTATGAATTACGAATTTCTATCGATCGAGTCAGTATAAAATTATGTTGTTAATCATTTATAATTGATGATAAGGTTCCCTTAGATTTAATTATAGCAAAATAGTTATTAAAATGCAAATCAATTAATCACACATTCTACTAAAACAATAAAAGAATATGACACATGTCGCTTTTATATATAACGTTTTCCCTTCTAAATTTTAATTAAATTTTATTTCTCAATGAATAATAATAGTAAGAAGAAAGTCAACTTTTAAAACCTTTAATTTTTAAAATACATTTTTTTAAGGAAAAAAAATATTTTGGGTAACTTTTATTTTAGTAAGTTAAATGTCTATACTATAAATTATATCTTATTTATTAAGATACAAAAATAATTTGTATATAAAATAGTTGTTAACTTTAAATTATGTTATAATTAAAAACTCTTAAATTATATAACGTCAAAAAAAATTTCAACTTAATTATTCAGCTAACTTCAATATTTACAAAATAATAACTAAAATCTTATTTAGAATAATTTTGCAAGGATAATTATGATAAAAAAAATTATAGAAGTATAAATTTTGAGCATGCCATCAATAAATTGTTTGTGTATGGGTATACCGTATATTCATTTCATAGAAGGAAGTTTGATATAATATTTGCACAATAATTATTTTTTATTAATAAATTTTATTTTAATTAGTAAAATAGAATTATTTTACTTATTATCGTTTTAGTTAGTAATACTACCTCCGTTAAATGTTATGTGCAACCGCAGTACACTTTGCGGTTGCCAATGCATTTTTTTGTAGGTCTTAATTAGAGAAAGTAGGGATAGGTAATTAAGGGAAAGAAGGAGAGAGAAAATGATGGAAGTATGGATAGGTGTAAGTAAGAGAAAGTAGAGATAGGTAATTAAGGGAAAGAAGGAGAGATAAAATGATGGGATAGGTAATTAAAGGAGAGAGAAAATGATGGAATATGTAATTAGATTGGTTATTTTTTACTAAAAAAGGAAAGAAAAAAGTGAGTTGCACATAACCTTGAGCGGATAAAAATGGCAAAAGTTGCACATAACATTTAACGGAGGTAGTATATAGTTTTGATCAACATAATGGTTAGTTTTGAAAATAAACAATTATACGTATAATAAATTTTTTACGTAACTTAATAAATTAACATATTCGTGATTGCAAGGGACATATACTAGTTATCATTATTACATTGTTACTTTTACTTGTTTGACCGTAAATTAAAATTATAAAGTTCTATCAATTTTTATCTAATTCGATTAAAAGTTGTTAAATAAACGTTGACCATAAATTATAAATTTATTTTATTGGAATACGTAATGCTTTATTAGAATAATTAATAAGTTGTTAAATAAATTTATTTCGAATTAAACTTCTTTCGGATTTTTTTTAAAACATTAAAATTAGAATTAAAACATAATAATTAAATCTAAATTAATAGTAGTGTTTTTTAATACAAGTACTCAATTAGAAAGTTGCTTATAACTCTTTAATTTGAATATAAAAAAATTAAAATAGGTATTTTCAAAATTATTGTTTTATTCATAAAGTTTTTTTAGAGTATCTATTAAAATTATAATTTAAAACTGCTATTACAAACCAAAACAAATAAAAAAAGCGTTACGAAGATGAGATAAGACGTGAGAATCGAGAATTGTCTAAGTTAGAATAATGATCATTTTCTTCCCAGTATAACCCTGAGTTCTATTGTCTGATGAACTCCTCTACTCGACGGCTCGACCTACTCTATAATTAAAAAAAGATAAATTGCAAATTTAATCGAGACATGTCTAAGTTAGATTAATTTATATAAACGCTCTAATGAACAATTCAATTAGATTAGCAATATTTGAAATAGTCACTCACATTTATATAATAGAACTAAATTACTTTGTCTTTCTCAAAATGAGGATTTATATAAACATAATGTTGTAACCATGACAAATTTAATAAGCAATATTTTACATTTATGGTGCCTTCTGAATTTATGGTTTATTGAGAAATTTAATTAGGGTTTTGAAGTTTTAAGTGGTCGAGATTCGCTATTTTGAGTTTATATGCAGCTGTTAGATGCGTTTTTGTGCTTTATGATTCCATGTTCGAATACATTTAAGCAAGTTTGTAGCCATTCCGATTGTCAAACATGTCTATCGAGTTTTATGATTACATGATATAGACATCATTTTGTGGTGAAAGAGGTATATTATGGATACAAAAAATTAAAGGGTTCGACAATCATTTAATGGGATTCGATGTATATAAACGCTCACATTATATTATGGATACAAAAAATTAAAAAAAAATAAATTGCAAATTTAATCGAGACTTGTCTAAGTTAGATTAATTTATATAAACGCTCTAATGATCAATTCAATTAGATTAGCAATATTTGAAATAGTCACTCACATTTATATACTACAACTAAATTACTTTGTCTTCCTCCAAATCAGGATTTATATAAACATAATGTTGTAACGATGACAAATTTAATTAGCAATAATATTTTACACTTATGGTGCCTTCTGAGTTTGTGGTATATCGAGAAATTTAATTAGGATTTTGAAGTTTAAAGTGGTGGATATTCGCTATTTTAAGTTTATATGCAACTGTTAGATGCGTTTTTGTGCTTTATGATTCCATATTCGAGTACATTTAAGCAAGTTTGTAGCCATTCCGATTGTCAAACATGTCTATCGAGTTTTATGAATACATGATATAGACATCATTTTGTAGTGAAAGAGGTATTTTATGGATACAAAAAATTAAAGGGTTCGACAATCATTTAATGGGATTCGATGTCATTTAAAATATTTTGTAGGATTTACCACGTGGAAAATCCAAAACCTCAGGGTTACACGTGGAATTTCCCTTTAAAATATATTGTAGGAAGAAATTCGGTCGATATTATTATAGCTTCGGTCAAAGCCACGTGTCTCGAACGAGACTCCTTCAATTTCTTGAAAGCCAAAGTCTGAAAGCTGCTGGACGAAACATCGTCCGAGACTACACTTGGATTTCGACCGAGACTTAATGCAACTGCTCCTACGTACATTTTTTTACTTCTGTATTTTTAATTTTCCAAAGTTAGGCTGCATCATCATCATTTTTTAGTTTTAGTGGAAGTTATCCCAATTTCTTTTTTTTCATGATGTTAGGATCCGTTATTTTTAATTTTGTTTTACAACCTTAGTTTTTTATTTTTATACTTTTTGTTAATCTCATTTTTTAATCTAGCCCTTAATTTTAATTAACGTTTAATATGTGTTTATGTAATTATACTCCCTCTAAATCAATTTAGTTGTCCCATTTGCTAGGGCACGGTTATTAAGGGTGGTGGGATATTTTAGTTGATTATCATCATCATCATCATCATCATCCAACCCAGTATATCCGGCTCATAGAAAATTATGGGCATAAGGGTCTTTGGAGGGAAAGACGACGGCAACTCATACTCATGCAGGAGAGCACGACCAAACGGAGTCCCCCAGCTCAAGGAAGATATAGATAATGTACCAGCCACGAGGGCGATAAAACAACGCATAGTAACAAAACCACTAAAAAGACAGAAATCAATTTTGAACATCAAAACAAGGAGACTAAAAAAAGACAGAAAATTAAGAACTCAAGAGCTAAAACCGACTTTAAGAAGGAAAACCATGGTCTGAGACCTGGATATGACGCCTCCAATAACCCCTATCTATAGTCAAGTCCTCAGAGAGGTTTAACTCATGCATGTTCGCTTTTATTTGCTCTTAACATGTTCTCTTAGGTCTTCCACGACTCCTCTTACCCTCTACTATAATGCTTTCGACTCTCCTCACAGGGTCGTCGAAAGTCTTTCTCTTCACATGTCCATACCACCTTAGTCTACTTTCGCGCATTTTATCAAAAATAGGGGCAACCTCCAGTTTGGCTATAATCTCTTGATTCCTAATCCGATCCCGCAAAGTGTGTCAGGACATCAACTAAATCATTTGATATAAGTACACTACCCTGCCCTAACCAACTTGGTGCTCCTAAGGTGTGTCTGACGGTAGATTGTTTCAATAGTTCTTAATGAATTCTAATTATTTAATTTTATTTTATCGAAGAAATATTTGTAGTACTACAATTTATATTAGATAGTTTATAGGCATGGCAATTCAGTCCGATTCAGCTCCTGATCCAACTCGATTCGAGGATTTTGATCCGATTCGGGTCTGAGCTGGAAAATATTCAACTCCGAATCCGATTATATAATCCGAGTTCGATTTAGAGTCGGACCGGAGCTGGACCTCATAAAAGATCCGATAATTCGATCGACTCCGACTTCGATCCAACTCCGACTCGACCCGATTCGACCTGACATCCGATTCAAATTTAATTTAAGGCATTTTTATATTTTGAAAATTTTGAACTTTATATGAAGATAAGTTTATTTTAACCAAAATTGCAAATTTGACATCTTACTATCTAAGTGACTAATTACATTGTAAGTGAGATTGAATATTGTAAGTTTAATCAACTTGAATGAATGAAACTTATCAAAATAATCGATTGGATTATTATAGACTTACAGTCTTACATAGTTTTGAAAGTTATTTAAGTATAATGAAAACTAAAAGTCTAAAACTAACTAAAATAAACTATTAGAAATATAGTATTAGTCTATATATTAATTAATATTAGTCAGTTAGATACTTAATCGATCGTTTAATAAAGATTTAATTGGAACTTGTCTAATATAGACTTGAAGCTATGTCGTTAAATTGTAAGTAAGATTAGATATGTAAGTTTGATCAAGTTGAATGAACCAACTAATCAAAACAATCGATTAAACTATTATAGACTTACAATCTTACATAATTTTTAAGTTATTTAAGTATAATGAAACCTAAAACTAACTAAATTAAACTTTTAGTCTATATGATAATCAATTAGATACTTAATCAATAGTATATTAAAGATTTAATTGTATGTTGTCAATTATCATGAATTAAACAAAATTAAACCACCGAATTAAAATTTAATTAGTTATGTTTATATATAAGTTATTTAATAACCTCATAATTCAAAATAATTCTTCTTCAATTTTATTGCTAATTAGTTTTTCTAGAAAAATATTCATTAAAATTGTATTTACCATTAATTAAATTTACGCCATTGATGTATGATATGTAATGTGGATGAATGAATGGCTTTGATAATGTCCACCTCATGAATCTTTAAAAACTTTCAAAAACCAATTAGATACAATTATGAATGCCACATGAATTTTGGGTTTTAACCATTGATTTCAAAATGATTTAAATCTTAGCCCTTCATTAATTTTGACATAAGATGATAAAAACTAAAAGCTAGACCTAAGAAAGTAACAATACTTCACATTTTAGGAAACTAAGGACTATTTTGTTTATTGAAAATGTAGGACTAATTGTTTTTATTAAGTTGAATTTGAAAGACATAATTTTTTTGTTAGGTTGTATATAAAGAATAATCTATATTAATTTTTTCATGCTTTAAAATCATTAATGTATTCTCGATAAGAATAAATCATGATAATAATCCGAACATCGCCAGAGGTCCGAGAGTCCGAGTCGGAGCAATATTGGAGTATGCATAATACGACTCCGAGTGAAGGCGGACTGAAAAATATAGTCCGAGATTTATCCGAAGCAAAATCGAAGGGTGCATAGTCCGACCCGAGTTCGACCCATTGCTATCCCTATTAGTTTATAATGAATTATGATTATTCCCTTTTACATTGTTGCCTTGTTTTTCCCTTAATCTAAGGTTTTTTCATTTATAAATCTTTTTGAAATATCGTATAAGTAGATAAATCTTATGCTTAAGCTTATATTTAGGTACATCCTCTGACTATTTAAGGAGTCACAAGTTGCAGCCTTTAGGTCATTGTAACGCAAACAAGAAGAATAGAAAATATCACAACAAAATTACAGAGTTTATTTATTAATCATTCAAATAAAAGTACAATTTTAATAGGATCATGACTAGCAGTTCATAAGCTAGTTATGACCATATAATATGGCATTTGTTAGTTTTCAAAGCAGTCACAACACAAAAGAACAAACAACACAAAGTAGCAACATGAGCGTGACGTACAACAGCATATATAGATTAATAAATAGGTACATAAAGGTTCAAACAATGATCAACTTTGGCATAATCGAATAGAATCAGGCGCACATTCCAATTCCTCCAGGACCTTTGTTACCGCAAAGAAGGGGTGCACAACATGGCCTTAGTTCATCATGGCATGCATGTCCTACATGATCCTCACAACATAGTTCTTCAGCATGCGCAACAAGAATTTGTAGCATCACTGTATTATTATTCAACATGGTTACAAATTATGAAAGCAAATTAATTATTAATATATCAATTATGTAAAATAAATGAATGAAAATAGAAAATATCATGGGGAATTCTATTAATATCACAATATAGAATTGTTTAATTTAATACCTGTTGCAAGAATGAGAAAAATAGCTAATATGATTCTTTTGTTGCTAACTTTTTTCTCCATCGGAAACAAGAATAACTTGTTATGATCAAATGGGCTATATATGCAATATGGATTTTTAGGTGTAGGTTTGTTGTTTGAGTATGTGATTGTTCTTCCATCATATATATAGTAGTGGATCTTAGCAAAAGAGCAACTTAATAAACTTAATTATATTATTTTATGATTATTTAACATATAAATTCATTCCCTTTGTATATCAATTATGTCCTCATACTTTGAGCCGATCAAAATAGTTTTTATTTTTTTGTTAAAATCAAACCTAATTTTAAGATTATATCAAAATGACTAATTCAACTCTATCATGATCTAATAGAATTCATTGGAAAATTTATATCATTGTTATTAATCATAGGAGGATTTATAATTTAAGATAATTAGAAATAATTAAAAAAAGACTTGACAATTCATTATTTACTCGACCTTGTAATCTAACCTTATCCACCCATTTTTAAAAATAAATCTGCTACCACGTAAAAATCAAAAAAGAACAAAAAATCTAATTTAAATATTTATCAACTCAAAATTTTTGACGGAAAATCAAACTGATAACCCGAATGGACACATCTACTGACAACAAATGAAGAATAATGGAGTACCACCCCCTCCAGCCGGCCTAAGAACTAAACTTTGTGTTGCATAATATTATTATATAGTATCTCTATAAACATAATGTTGTAACCATGGCAAAATGAGAATACTGTGTGTTTTTTTATATTATTCATTTATTTTTATTTTCTAAAGATAAAAGAGAGATTAAAAATAGAGAAAATTATATAAAATTACCTTATATATACCCTCTTTTTTAAAAAACTACCTTATGTAAAAAATTTTGCAAAAAACTACCTTAGGTAATACTTTTTTTCAAAACACTATTTTCTTATGTTTTTCGTTAGTTGACCGGCAGAATTGACGTCGACAAAAGGGAGTAATTGAAGAGGGAGGATGAGTTTTAATTGACCACGTGCTTGGGGCATGACTGGGAGGTGGGATGGTCAATGTCAATTCTGCCGCTCAACTAACGAAAAACATAAGAAGGTAGTGTTTTGAAAAAAAAAAGTATTACATAAGATAGTTTTTTGCAAAAAATTCTACATAAGGTAGTTTTTTAAAACAGAATGTATATATAAAGTAGTTTTATATAATTTTCTCTTAAAAATATAATGATTTCCATGTACGTTGTGAGAACCATACCCAAAATAAAATTGTAAGTCGAACGATTATATTGCTTACTCTTTCTCATTGCGGATGTCATATCTTGATAAATTTGTCTCTCTATAACGAATTTTCGATGAAAATAATAAATTTGAATATATATTATGTTGGCATTTCTAATAGAATTATTACAGGTGTTCATTCGGGCGATGGGGTCGATTTTGGAAAGGTGTCATTCAGTTCATTCGGTTCAATTGTATTTCGGATCGGTTATACTTCGGATGCGTGTTACGGCGGGTCACAATCGGATCGGATAGGTCAGTCACAGTTCGGTTGAAAATCGATTATTCGAGATATCGGGATAGCATCATTTCAGTATCATTGAAGTTTGTGTCGAGTATCAATCGGTCTCGAGTTGTCATCGGTTACAAATTCGTTCGATTTTACCGGTTACAGATGGAGCTTGGGTATTTTTCAAGTAGAATTCGGTTACGAATTACTAATTACTATCGATCGATTCGGTATCAGATTATGTTGTTAATCATTTATAATTGATGATAAGGTTCCCTTAGCTTTAGTTAAAGCAAAACAGTTAAAATGCAAATCAATCAATTATCATTATTACATTGTTACTTTTACTTGTTTGACCGAAAATTAAAATTATAAAGTTCTATCAATTTTTATTTTATTCGATTAAAAGTTGTAAATAAACATTGACCATAAATTATTAACTCTAAATATATGAAACCATGTATTTATAAAATTTATTTTATGAAAATACTTATTACTTTATTAGAATAACAAATAATAAGAAGATTGAATATGCGTCGTCGATCATACTTTTACTAAAAAATTTGTTTTTATTTACAGTAGTTCGAATTAAACTTCGTTCGGATTTCTTTTAAAAAATTAAAATTACAATTAAAACATAAAAAAAAATAATTAAATCTAAATTTATAGTAGGTTTTGTTCAATAACCTCTATCCGTAGTCAAGTCCTCAGAGAGGTTTAACTCATACATGTTCGCTTTTATTTGCTCTTACCATGTTCTCTTAGGTCTTCCACGACTCCTCTTACCCTCTACTATAATGCTTTCGACTCTCCTCACAGGGGCGTCGAAAGTCTTTCTCTTCACATGTCCATACCACCTTAGTCTACTTTCGCGCATTTTACCAGAAATAGGCAACCTTCAGTTTGGCTCTAATCTCTTGGTTCCTAATCCGATCCCTCAAAGTGTGTCAGCACATCCACCTTAGCATACGCATTTCTGTAACTTCCATCTTATGTGTGAAGGTATTCTTGATAGGCCAACATTCTGTCCCATATAACAAAGCAGGTCTGAGCGCGACCCGGTAAAATTCTCCCTTTAACTTACTTGGGATCTTCCTAACACACAGCACCACGGTGGCCGCTCTCCATTTGAGCCATCCCGCCTGTATACGATGATCTACATCTCCGTCAATCTCCCCATCCCTTTGAATGATCGACCCCAAATACTTGTACTAAGTCGTAGTCTTAACGATTTCTTCCCCAATGGACACCTCAAGCTCTCCTATCAGTGGTACCTATGTTTCAAGACCCTACTATGTATGTATGTATATATATATATATATATATATATATATATATATATATATATATATATATATATATATATATATATATATATATATATATATATATATATATATATATATATATATATATATATATATATATATATATATATATATATATATATATATATATATATATACATTTTGTTTTTTGTAAATTAGGAATTTTATATTTATGAAAAAAAAAATATCACTGGAACTCGGATGATCCCAAAATCGCCGGCATAAAAAAACCCCGAGGAGGGGAAAAAGCCATTGGAAGAGGGGCCGAGAGGCAGACCACCCAAAACTAGGGATGGTCATGGGGCGGATCTGGAGCGGGTGCAACCAGACCCGGACCCGAACCCTTTTAGTTTTTTGAGATCCAGACCCGAATCCGGACCCTAAGGGTCCAAAATTTTCATACCTGGACCCAGACCCTTCGAATCTGATGGGTCTAGGGTCCTTAATGGGTCCTTAGTGGGTCTAAAAAAAGTCTCTTGGATTTGTCAAATATTAAATATTTGTAAGTCATTATATTTTTCGTATATTTGTAAGAGAGTTATTATCGTATTTTACAAATATTTAATACTAATTTAACATTTAAACTCGCATAGCGTTACCCATATACGCTAAATTCTATTATAAACACTAATTCGAGTCCATGAAATAAGGGTACTTGGGTTAGCATTTAACAAGTAACTTATATATTATTCATATATATTATGATTATATAAAAAGAAAAAAATGTTGGGGGCAAAATTCATATGTAAAAGAAAAATAAAAATAGACAATGTCATATTTATAAGGGTCTAAGGGGCGGGTCCAGGGTCCAGATATTGGACCCGGACCCGGACCCGCCAAATATTTTTTAGATCCAGATCCGTCCGGATCTGATGGGTCTCAAAAAATAAGACCCAGACCCTTTAAAAAGGGGCGGGTCTGGGGCGGGTCCAATAGGGTCCTGGACCCGTGACCATCCCTACCCAAAACAGCATAGGGATGGACTATGCTTACAGTACGAAACCATAAAAAACATCACCCAAAAACAAAACCACCAACCATGGTGTCCTCCAGTCCATCCGCGACTCCCATGTAGTGTAACACCATACAACAGTTTACATATTCAAAAACAACAATGAAAATTACATCATAATACAAGATATCAAAATGTGCATCTTTATGCAATAGAAGCCACCAAGAGGACGAAGTACATTATGCAAGCACTGATTGTAGGTTGTTCGCCAAATCATGGACAATCGCTTGTTTGAATCCCAGAAGTTCTTGAGCCCAAACTCCAATTCTTATCTTTATCCTGTGAATGAAAAGCTCAAAATTTAAAATGTTAGCTTCAAATTTGATATTGTTTCTAAAGTATCAAATAGACCATATCACACAACCCAAAATCATTCGCCAAAGTTTTCTATGTTTTTTCTTCCTTTGAAGGCCACCCCATTCAATAAAGAAACTCTGAGAATTATTTTGCAAGACCCTTGTGATTCCCCACTATTTTAGTATTTCCATCCATACACTCCATGAAAACTGCAAGAAAACAATAAGTGAGGATTGGATTCCATCTCAATTGAACATAACGGACAAAGGGCATGCTGTGCATCAAGTAAACCAAGATTGAGAAGTTTATCCCCACTTTTTAATTTCCCAAGACTCGCAAGCCAAAGAGTTAGTTTTGCTCTTGGTGGTATGTGATTTTTCCATACAATATCAACGATGGGCTTTGGTAGAATAGGCACATGGGATTCAAAAAACAAATTTGCAATCTCCTTTGTAGGGTACTTGTGATCAACTGAATTTTTCCACATGACAACATCACTCTCAGCCAATTTCGGCACAACCGAAACAATGCATGTCTGTAGTCTCTCCACCTCTTCTTGTTCCCAAGCAAAAAGGTTTCTGCGCCATAGAAGTTTCCAAGACCAAGAGCCACTACCCCATTCCCCCATTTGGTTAACATAGCACTGTTTTTGAAGAGAAAGTGAGAATAATCTAGGGAAGGATGTTGCTAGGGGTCCTAAGTCACACCATTTGTCATACCAAAATAATATAGATGATCCATCCCCCATTTCTAGTTTCATACCATCTTCTACAATATTTCTAATCTTTGATGTGTCTTCCTCATTGCACAATAATTGCTTCCATAAATCATATTGTACTTGTTCAAAGGCCAATGAAGAAGCCTTTAGCCCTCTAATATTGTGGACAGACCTAAGAATACGTTTCCAAAGTGAAGTATCGGTCCCCGAGAAACGCCACCACCATTTTAAAAGGAGGACAAGGTTTTTGACCATGATATTACCTACTCCAAGACCCCCCAGATGTTTAGGAATTTCAAAGCAAGACCACTTTACTGATGGAGTATTCAATTTTCCTAAAGAGGATTCACCCCAAAAGAAACGCCTTTGGAGACAAACAATTTTCTTTGCAATGGTTTTTGGGATCTTAAATAAGCTCATGAAATAAACTGGGAGGCTATTAAGCACACTTTTAATGAGGGTTAACCTGCCCGCTTTCGAAAGCAATCTCCCTTTCCATGATGCTAGTTTGTTTCTAATTTTATCTAGAATGGGCTTCCAAGCAGAACACAAATTCATATTTTTTTCCAAGAGGGAAACCAAGATACGTGACAGGGCACTTTACATGTAGGCAACCTACACTCAAGGCAATATCCCTAGCCCACCCTTCATCATACGAATTCCAAGTAATGATACTAGACTTTCCATAGTTCAAATATAGACCCGACATCATAGCAAAGATATCCAGAATTCTAAAATAATTTATGATGCATGAAGGATTATATGGAACGAAAATCAAAGTATCATCAGCAAATTGTAAAAGATTGATGCGTACCTTATCCTTCCCAATCAGCATAGGCTCAATCAATTGTAAGTCATTCGCCTTGTTTAGGAGATGCACCAAAGTTTCTGTGACCAAGATAAACAGGTATGGTGATAGAGGATCACCTTGGCGTAGTCCTTTTTCCATCTTAAACGGCTTAAGGGGTAAGCCATTTAGGAGGATGGACATGGAGGCTGAGCAAACACAATTGAGAATCCAATTTATCCACTTTCGACCAAAGCCAAATTTGATCAACACCATTTTCAAAAAAGCCCAGTTCACTCAGTCGTATGCCTTCTTGAAATCTAACTTGAGGAGGGCACCATGAATCTTTTTCTGTTTTAGCCAATTCAAAGATTCGTTTGCAATAAGGACCCCATCCAAAATTTGTCTGTCCCTCACAAAGGCACTCTGGGACTCATCGATCAGAGGACCAATTACCAATTTCAGTCTGGAAGAAAGAATCTTGGAGATTATCTTGTAAAGAGCACCGACCATACTAATCGGTCTATAGTCGTCAATGGATGTTGGGGTGATGACCTTTGGAATCAAGCACACCCAAGTGATATTTATATTCTTGACGGAGCAACCAGATGCAAAGAAATCCCACACAAAATCAACAATGTCATTCTCCAAGACATCCCACATTTCACGAATGAATTTGAAATTATAACCATCATAACCGGGGGCCTTGTCAATACCACAACTCCAAACTACTTCCTTTATTTCCTCTCTTGTGGGAATGGACTCCAAGAATAGATTTTGTTCGTTGGATATAGTAGTGTGTCCATCCATATGATCAAGATAAAAAACAGGGAGAGATTCTTGTGTAAATTTACTAGCAAAGTAGTCTCGTATCTCCGCTTGAAGATTAGTAGCCCCTTCCACAACTCTCCCATCAATTTCAATGCTTAGGATTTCATTCCTCTTTCTTCTGTGCAATGTCGATGCATGGAAAAATTTGGTGTTCTGATCTTTCAAGCTTATACCATACGTTCTTGCCCTTTGTCTCCAAATTCTCTCCCTTCTAAGCACAAGCATTTGTAGATGGTTCTGAGCCGCCTTCAATCTTGCATTTTCAACCACATTCAACACCCTAGTGTCACTTGACTGTTCAAGATCATGGATCACAACTTCTAGTTCTTTGATCTTTGAGTCTAGGTTTCCAAAATTCTGATCTACTCCAAAGTCGAAGAGGGGCCTTTAAAGCTTTCATTTTATTATGCAAAGATAAACCCTGTAGGTTCTGCCATTCTAAGGATATAACCATTTTGAATTCTGGGTTAAGGAACCAAGCATCAAAGCATCTGAAGGGTTTCGGACCCCAATTTGTTGGAGGGTTCGTG